>JAUZND010000377.1:0-35491 GCA_034780555.1 Coelogynopora nodosa | reverse complement strand
ACATTAATAAATAATTTTCCCCCAAATAAACAAATTGAAGGGTAATGCCCTATACAAGTATGTACAGAACAGTATTGCAAGTATTACAAGTATTGTACAAGTATGTACAAGTATTATCAAAACAGAACACTGCTAAATAGAGAATAGACGTGGAAATATAGAATAAATATTGCTAGAATAGACATGAGATACATTTCTATAGTAGTAGAGAATCGCAAGTTCAAAGTAAAACTGTATTAGGTATGTATGTGGATTTTTTTTAAATGTAGTTTTTATTGAAAATGTCTATTCGTTTCTATTACACAAATTGCATATTATTACCTGCGTTTTTGAACCACATTGCCCACATGAAAATTTTCTGCATGCATGGCAGGCCAAACTTGTTTTGTTTTGACATATTTGGTTTATTTGACAGAGTTTGCGCTTTTGTGCTTGATGGGCTTGTGGTGGAGGCTGAGCAATTGGTTGCGCCGCAATAGGTTGGACACGCTGTTGAATGTGACTTGTCATTTCTTCTGACAGTTGAAGAAGAAATTTCCTGCGAGATATCTTGGAATTGGTCACTTTTTTGTACAGAATATACGAGTTGATGCCAGCGAGGTCTAGTATATTAAAAAAAACAGCAACTGGCCATCGCCTTGTACCGCATTTTGTAGTATAAAATCGTGCCATTTGGTCGATGATATCGACACCGCATTTTGTCTCATTATAGAGCTGAATAGTCGATGGCTTCTTCTTTGGTCCTTCATCAATTGTGACGGATTTATGAAATGTGCTGAGAACAGAGACCACCTTTGTTGGTTTACATTTGTAAGAGGTCAAGATAGCTCCCGATTTCTCTGCCTTGTGAAGTTGTGTTGTGAATTTCGCGTCTTTCTTCATCATCTCTTGAACCTTTGGAACTTCTCTGCGATCCTTTCGAATAGTCCCAATGATACTTGTTTTCTTTATCAAAAGAAACTCAGCAAGTTTCAAAGAGGTAAAATAATTGTCCATGGTTATGTTATAACCTAAATCGAAAAGAGGGTACATCAACTTTTTCACCACAAAAGAGGAAAATGGTTCTTCTTTTGGTCGAGTGTCATCCTTTCCCAGGTATGGGATGGCGTTGAAGAGGTATTTCGTGTTTAGATCAACCAGTAAAAAAAACTTTATTCCAAACTTATCTGGCTTTGTAGCGATATACTGTGTAAATCGGCATCTAGCCTTTGTTGGAAAAAGTTGCTCGTCGACTGTCAGATACTCCTCGGGTATATAACACTTCTTACAGTTATCTATAAACGCATTCCAGACGTCAGATGCCAAGGCAAATTTGTCCACTGCCAGTCTTTCTCGTCTTGTGGACTTGATATCGAACCGAAGATACTTCATTATATCTATAAACCTGTCTCTTGACATTGAAGACTTGAATATACCGATACCCCATTTTTGTGACCACAGATCTTTGACGGGTAAGTTCTTGGCACCAAGTGCTCCTCTCGCATAGCATAGACCAATGAAACAATCCAAATCAGTCAAACTCATCGCCCATGTATTATTTCCTGTAACACGATGGGCTTCGGCGATTGTACATCGTTGAATGTGGCGAAGAATTCCTTCATCCAACATAAGATTGAAAGCCGATTCGTGAGAGCCAATTTGGATACTCCTGGTTGCAAGAGGTGTAGGACCGCTTCGCCGCCTTAGTATATTTTGCTGTGCTGCTCGACCGGATGTAGCGCTAGGTTCAACTGGAATCCATATTGTACCATCTTTTGCAGTTATTTTGTTTTGAATTTGATTTGTTGGTTGTATGCGAATTAGTAGGGGTTGTATTTCGTTATTGTCGTCTTCTTCAGAACTAGAGTTATTCTCACCAAGTACGTCATTGTCGTCTTCTTCAGAACTAGAGTTATTCTCACCAAGTACGTCATTGTCGTCTTCTTCAGAACTAGCGTCAATATCTTCATCGGTCGTTGATTGATTATCCCCAGATGATTCTTCATTCAATCTTTGTATTCCTTCTAAAACTTCTGCAGCAGTAATCCCTCTACTCATATTGCTAACTAAATGAACTAAACAAATAAAAACTAAATGAACTATTTAGCAGTGCACACTGTGTATTTAGGAAATGTAAATTTCACCAGCAATATCACAAACACATAACAATTATCTTACTCTGTTTCTCACTCTCTGGCAGTAAATTCTTACCACACGCGCGCAATCAATATCACATACATGGTCTGTCTGTTTCTCACTCTCTGGCAGTCAATTTCTCTTCCTACTCATCCGTACCTGCAGTTACTAGGTATTGCATACCTGCATCGAATAATCAGCGATGATTCATTTGAAATCAAATATCACTGCATCTAGAATAAAAAGTCTGATACGTAGGCACATACTACATTGCAATTGATGAGTATACAAATTGTCTTATTTATTTCGACTGTTGGTCAAAAATGACCCATAGCCGTCCTTCTAGGTAGACATGTCATTAATATTGAGATGATTATATTTGTAATTAATTCCTTTTATTACGTCGTAGAGTTCTACAATAAAATAAAAGTCACGGAATTTCTAGTAAAAATAATTTAAAGAAAAAAAGTTATACCACTTTAAAATAGCGTTACTGGTCAAAAATGACCCGTCCGTCCTTCTAGTGGAGGTTATAATAGTCTAGTCAACTTCTCTTTTAGTTGCGACGACACTTCATTATGTGTTCTATTTTCAAGTAATGTATAAATGATATTCAATTATCAATTATAAACAAAATCTGATAAAAATAATAAAATTTAGAATTGTTATAAATATTTCGAAAAAAGCATATAAACTATAAGCCAATAGACTAAGCACTATACAACAATAAAATATATATTTATCAACATTTTGAGTGATAAATACTATTGTCAACCATACCAAATATTAATAATTAATTTAACTTAATACCTATTTCAATAAAAATAATTAAAAGAAATACAACGAGACTTAAATATATAAAAGAATATTGTTGTCCATATGCCTGCATGCTATAAGGAATTGAATAACGTTTGTCGTAAAAAATGATATTGGATAAATCATCTGTAAGAGATTATCGTATTTTATTTAGCAATTAATCTTTGGTTTTTTACATTTTATACAAATTGCTTATCTGAACCGGAAATGGAGTTTTCCTATGTGGCACTGGCTATAACTTATATATAACTTATTACAACGGAAATGATTCTTGTAAAAAGTACAGTTAGACAGTTAGGTAACAGACCTGTCTAGGTCATTTTTGTGTCGCATCGTGAATATGATTCCAATAATTGTAGTTATTATTAAAAATATCGAACATAATTAAACAACTGCAAAAATTAGTCTGTTAAGACCGAGAAAACACAAATGCACTCTTCACAAAATTAATTTTAATACAAAATATGAAACCATCGATTAACTGCAAAAAAAATGGAAAGGGTTTTACAGTTAATTGTCAATATTTACACTCATGGTGATTATTTGTTTCTATAAGGTCACCAAACACCAATTAATACTATATATTAAATAATTGACTATCATCTTTTCTACATATAATAAAAATATTATAATATTTTTGTTGGTATACATAAATTTAGCTTAACTATATTTATATCTTTGATAATAATGTTTATCACTGAAGTTACGATACCTAATGATATTTAAATTTTACTGCCGTTTACTGCCTGTAACTATAATTATAATTAGTTTATACGTTTATTATGTTAAATTAAATTGAATAAAAGTGAATCCACCTTTTACATATCCACCGTGTATAAACAGGTTATATCATAGACAACTTAGATGGAAAGACAGGGAAGAGGGGAAGTGGCCCGTGATATCCATTATTTAAATTTCCTTGGCCGTGGGAAAAGAGGTATGGGTAAGGCGGGGGGAGGGGGAGGAAGTGGTTGGGAAGGAGGGGATGGGAGAAAGGGTAGGAAGGTACATGTGATAGCACTATATGAATTTAATAAATCATGAGGAATTGGGGGGTGTCAGGGGAAGGCCCCCCTTATAAAATTGGATGAATTTTTCATCCCTTTGTAGCACGTAGAATTATTAAAAATACAACATACTCTATTTATTGTTTAATGAAAAATTCACTAAATATTGTGATATCACTGAATACCCCGTGACAAAATTAAAACTTAATATTTTAAAATACATTTTCATTAATTCCAACATTTTATAAATACTATAATACACAAGGTCCCTAAGAACTCCTTGTTGATATATTTGTGTTTAAAGTTTTGTGTTATTGATCCCTTATAACAAATTATTTAATTTAAATATTTGGCTTAAGTAAATAGCCCAAAAAAACATATGTAGTTAATAATAGGTAAAACAAAATTAATTGTTTTCATTTAGATATACATGCTTTTAATAGTTCATATTATGTACATGTAAATTGAATATATTAACAAACGCGTTTATGAATAAACCGTTTTGCACCTTTTAACGTTATGGTTCTATTTAAACACAATATTTTATTGTGAAATTTAATATTGGTGCACAGTCCTTGAAAATTTAATACTATAAGAAATACGTATTTTAAAAGTTATAAAACAAATATGATTATATTATTTTATAATTATAATTATAATTAAATTAAAATAATTATAATTATATAACTATAGTGTCAAATTTGTATGTGTTTAAAAAGTTGCGCAATGTTCCCTCTTTAAATTCCTATAAATTTGAATTAAAACTAGCAATAGTGATTTATGTAAATATTAAACATTTTGAATTGCCAGGAACAGTGTTATTAATACTTTGATTATTGTATTTTGAATTTAAATTGTGTATTAAACAAATTTAATATTGTATGTTTTTTAATTTGGCGGTATGACTGGATATCTGTGAAAAATAGTAAGTCTAGTTTTTAGTATTAATTATGTGTTATATTACTTATGTACACTTTATTTATTCAGAATAATGAAAATTATAATTACATAAGTAACTTTTAATTTAAAATTTAACTTGTAAAAATTTTCCCACTTATTTAAATAAATTATGGCGAATGTGGTGGGGGGGCTACAGACCTTGTCTCCCTAATAATCCGAGTTAAGGGACCGATTATGTTTGGGCCATCCAATAAGTCATGAGAAAAATAACAAATTCATTTTAGAACTTGTTGTATTGTTGGTGAAGCAATAACAACTTAAACTCTGCTAGGAGAAAATGGTGTTTTTTGTTTATCTTCTATCTAGCTATCTGGTTTTCTAGTCTACCACATTACATTGATAATATTGGCTTCCTAATATATTTGAAATTAGAGCACCGAAAGATGTAATGCTTGTTAAAATTTCAGCTCAATCCATCATATACTAATTTCGGTAATGAGTGCCAATGTTTTAATTAATGAGAACTGTGAATTTCTAATACTGAATATAACACAGAATAAAACAGTGAAGGGTTTTATCTTTTTATATCTTTTACCTCAGAATAAACCTATCGCGAGATAATTAATCTGAGGTCAGGCTATATCCTAACCTGCTTTGTAAATATGGGAACATGTCTATTGTGATAAAACCGAACGTGCTCTATATTATTATATAGAATATACTGGTACCGACGTTGAAATAGATACTATCTAATAGATATGATCCCCTTGACAAGTCAATTTCAGTCCCAGTATCTGCATCGTCAATACAGCACTGCTCAAATATATGACCCTTCGTTCGAGCTCATCAGCATTATAGTTCTAGCAACTTCCGTCACACCACCATAGACGAACAAGTTTGTTCATCTATGCACACCGCCTGCTGATTGTAAATACTCCTATTGCACGATAAGTGCATAAACAAAGTTTATGGGTAACTGCTAATACATGTTGTCAACCTAAAAGTCTAAATATTCTGATCAAAACAAAAAGGCTACAACTTTCCAATCAAATTGGTTTCAAGAATTTCCATGGCTTTATCTATGTACAACAAAATATAGGGCCTATCTCGATTTCCGCCATTATATTATCTTCATGACTGACAAAAAGAAAAACTTGCATTTAGTATCGAGAGTGATGCAACATTCGTAGCGGGAAAATTTCAAAACGGGAAAAATGCCAAATTAAATTTGATAGTCACGAGAAAAGTAATTGTCATCAAGAATCGACTACAAAAATAACGTCTAAAATATGTCGCACAAATCAGCCAGCATCACCAGTGCTGGGGATTGATCAAACTACATGTCACCAAAAACATTTGATGATGCTTCTGAAGATGATACAATACCTACAATAGGTCGACGAGGAATCGCTATACGTGGAAAAACTGACCACGAAGGTAATTGGTTCAAGTTGATAAATATTGTATTCAGCGATGATGAAGGAGTTACTAGCTGGTTGAGTGAGGGAAAGTATCTCTTATATGACGTATTTTTAGCCTATTTTTGATTATAAATGACATCAAATTAGTTATCAGTAAAGCTAAGCAAATTAAATACTACAAATCATGGCCCACAGCTGGTCCACAACTCTTTATGAGAAAACTGTTCAGGAAGAAGCCGATAAAATCGATAATCTGACTCTTCTTCGATACAGAAACAAACCAAATCGTTTCAATTATGGCGACGTCCTCATGTGTTTGAGTCTCCAGAAATATACTACAGAAAACTGTATTTTAAGGTGCTACCCATTATTGAATCTAAAATTCAAAGGTTACATGATCAAAAGGCTTTCTCTAACGTTATTGTCCTGGAAAAATATGCTTTTAAATACCGCTTAATAATACGAGTGATATGATCAATTACGGTTAACCTTTTCACCTTTTAACCTTTTAGCAAAATGTATTTTATGGGTATTTTAAGGTATTTTATGCGGTATTTAAAAGTATATTTTTCTAGCCAAATAACATTAGATAAAGTCTTTTGATCATGTAACCTTTGAATTTTAGATTCAATAATGTCGTCCAGCACCTCAAAATACAGTTTTCTACAGATGCTGCCAAGTTTTCTCTCTGCTTCTCAGATCAAGTTGCTAATTCAACATATTGACACACTATGCGAAACATTCTGTCGATCAAAGTCGCAGCTAATACATTTTCAGAAACGGGGAGCATTCTTCGCATTTATCTCATAATTACAGGCATGACATCCACTGCAGAACGATCACTTTCGTAACTTCGATGCTTAGTTTACCTAAGAAGCAGCATGACACAGGAACACATGAACGACCTCATACTTCTTCATGTGCACAAGCATATAAAACAAATTAATTTGATATTGTCCAGATAACGCGGGAGTCGTATATCTAGCAATCTACGGCTCAAGGAATGACGTTGGGCTTTAGATGTGATAAACGAACGGAAGTCTTTTAAAGTGAATTTCATACTAACATATTGTACAATAATGTATATTTCCTTCAATTTGTATCCTATTTCGGCACAAATTTTTTGCTAGTTTTGTAATACATAGTCTATGTTTTTTGCCGTAATCTAATTATTTCAATTGAATGATTTAAGTATTTTTATTTTTTTAAATTTAAATTAATTTTAAATTGGAGGGCCCTCCAATATAACTATTACTTTCGGCCGACCCTGTTTTCTGAATGTGATAAAAATCTAACGATTTTTGAAAGATTTGAATCTATCAGCAATAACATATCTGCGAAGAGTACATGGATGTACTTCATTCATGACTAGTCTACATAATTTGTTTTATATAATTGATTTTATTTAGATAAATATCGATATCTAACGATTTTCATAGGAGATATAAATTCATATTTCTCATTTTCGCTAGTTAAAGTAGATTTTTATCAAGATTCTTGTATTGCCCACCTTAGCAACATGATTTATATGACAGGTTGATATGTTCTGTAATAAAAAAATAACAAATTTTCCCTCTACAACAGTAGTGTAGGAAGAGTAGATTCTGAAAAAGTTACGTAATCGGGATCATCAAGAGTCCAAGGCCCCCGCATACTTTACCCCTACCCCAAATTAAATCATACTAAAACCCCCCCTACGAATTTTTCGGTTACTATGCTTTCTTGTAATGGTTGTTTCTTCGTTTGTAGTATTCAGAATGGGATTTGAAGTAAGGTTATGATGCTTGAAACTTTTACTACAGTATATAAACGGTTGTATTCGAGAGCTCTCGTATTCACTTGCCTATTCATTTAATGTTGTTATCGGATGTAATATATAGTAGATCATTTTTTGAAATACCATTTACTAAATGGTACAGGGCCACAAAAGTAGGCTTGAGAACATGTTTTTGTATGTAACTTCTTTAATGCCTTCGATTTACTTTTTTTGTATTACTTCCAATAGGTTAGTCAATATGGCGAATCTATTATAGTAGTAAATATTCCATTTAAAACATGGTCAGAGGCAGCCAAATAAGCCCTAAATTCGTGTTTTGCTATTTCTTTAATAAAAATACTCCAATTTGAAAACCAAATTGAACTGCGGTATAAGTAAATTAATATGACAAATCTATTAGACATGAAGAAAATATTAAAAAAACGTAAAAATCGTGGCATATTATTTACATTCTACAATTTACTATATATATTTTTTATCATTAAATTATCCATATAAAAAATAGAATTTTTTGAGCTGTTGAATTTTATCATATTCTTAACTCCTGCAATGAATGCCGGTCTTGTTTGTCCATTGAGTTGTTACATACTTTTTTGCTATATTTTGTTTTTTAAATAGTAGAATTTTCATAAAGATATTGAAAAAAAACATATTTGTGGCCAACTTTTGCGGATTTGGACCATGAGTGGAAGGAACTTTCATAATATTTACTACTGTAACCAATTTTCCATAATTACTAGCCTATTTAGTTATGAAACAGTAGTGTAAATCGAATAATTACAGAAGTTATAAGCAAAGAACACATATTTGAACACATTAAGACATCTGACACTAATTAGGTTTAGTGAATTGGCAAGTGGAGACAGAGCGCACGTATACAACCGGTTCGGATAATGGCTAGAAGCATCATTATCTTATCTCCTATCACGTCAATCATAAATAGTAAAATCTAACTCAGAATCATTCATTTGCGCGGAAACGACCTTGACTTTGTTGAAATCGACATACACAGTCTCATGGCAACCAAAAAACTAAGAGATAAATTAAAAAAATTATATATTGATTTCACTTCACGAAGAACCAATTAGAATAAAGAATGTTTATACGCGTAAAAATCCTTATTTTTGACAATTTCAATTTAAATTATGGAGATAGTTACAAATAAATAGGAAAAACAGTTATTTCTACTATTATTTAATTTCCACTTGTAATGTTACTAAATTTTCATTTTATTTTTCCGCTAAAAATTCATCTATACAGATTATTTTATTTTTAATATATTGTCAAAATCAAATGTGAAATTATTTCTCAAACAGTGAACGATCAAATTTTGCATTGTGCGAATCATATATGTACAAAATCAGACAGTTTTTTTAAAACTTATATTAAACACTTTTTTAATGTATCTAACTTAAGAGGCTAATTAGGAATTATTTATATATCCAAAAATTACCATTATAAAATGGAAAACAAAGAACGGCAGTCACAGCAGGCATAACGTTTTATCAAATAAAACGTGTTGCTTTAACCAATTATATATGTTTTACTATTTCATGTAATAAAGAAAGCTATCTGTGTTGGGTTTACACTGCATATAGGGGCCTAAAATACATAATTTTATATTATCATTGACATGATCGACAGACTATTAAACAAATCTTTTAAAAAAATGTCCCATTGTTTTTTGCTCACTTTATGCTCATTGTGCACTGTTTTATGAATTGTGGTTAAAATAATGGAAAGCTTTATTTGCTATTTTTAAACATTTCTCTGCAGATGTGTCCCACAATTTCGGGCACTTCAACTTTATAAATGTTTCATTATTCTTTGCCATTCTTTACCATAGTGAAACCACACACTTGTATATAATGCATGAAAACAATGTATAAATGAATCAATTATAAAAAATACTTGTAAATTATAATAATCTGAAATCAATAGATATTATCAAGTACTATAGGGGAGGAGGAATTGACTCGGAAAATGTTACGCGATAACGAATAGATTTGATATTATTTTTGATTACTTATATCCCCGTTGAAAATTTAGTGCCGAAAGCTAGTACAATACAGTCTCTTACTTATTAAAAAAAAATTTTTAATTTTATTATTAGACAAAATTTACTACCATAAAGCACCCAAATTCATCAGTATCTGAAAGACGTCTTTCGTTTTTTAGATTTATAATAGTGTTATAATGAATACTATATATCATTTTTGTGTAAATGAACATGTTTGTTTGGTAAAAACTATCACTGTGTTATTGATCACAGGAGACTACTGCGTTGAAGATATCACTGATTAAAAATAATTATTTTCAATAATAATATTAAATAACACAATTTAAATAATACAATATTTTACGAAAAAAAAATCTTTTTTTTTAATGTTATTATATCAGTTTTGTATTTTTGTCTATGACTTTCATATCGACACATTCCATATAATATAATATTTGTATCCATTTTAGATATACTGTATACATAATTATTCTGTTAAACTTTCTCAATTTCTTTATATGCAAATTATATACAAATTATATGCAAATTATATGCAAATTATATTCAAATTTTATGCAAATTTTGTGCAAATTATATGCAAATTATATGCAAATTATACGCAAATTATATGCAAATTATATACAATTATAGCAGTTTTCTACTATATTGGGAATGTTGTAATGTTTGTTTTTTAAATTTCCTTTTACTACAAAGTAACATAATAGATCTCGTTTGTCGTTTTAAAAAATTTAAAATATTATTATTATTATCTTTATTTAATTCTGTTTAATTTTATTTATTTACTCATTCGACTAAAGCTCTCATTTTTATATATATTTACGTAATTTACTAAAAAATATCCACATTATCAATTTTTAAAAGAAATTATTTTTATTTTATAAATAGAATTCTAACCCTGAATATTTAACTTGATAATAATTACTTTAAACAAATAATTTTAATAATTATTTACTCTATTTGTTGATGCAATAATTAGCGCTCGAACACGACAAAAGATTTAATTGTACTTTGCAGTTGTATAGAAAAAAGCGTGAAACGGGAATAGAAACGGGAAACAAATTTTATTTTTTCGAGATAATAAACATTCCATTATACCTATTACAATATAAAAATGTCTACCGTATGATGTATATAATTGTATATTTGTACATAAAGGTATAATTGTATGTGTGCATCAATATATGTATAGTGCATCACTAAATTTATAAAATAATATATATTATATAAATATTGACTTCTTTAATTTCACATAGAATAGCTATTGGTAATTTAAATAAGTGTTTTAAAGCTGCATATCTTTCTTCAGAGTTTACATCCGGCTAAAACAACACGTTTTCAATTGTATTGTTTAATTTCATAAAAATGATTCTTAATTCTTTTCAAAAGTTGTTTATAATGTTGTATTATTAATTTTTATATTTTTATAATTTAACTTTTTTTGTATTTGTTGCTTTTAATGTTAATAATTGTGACACAAAAACTGCATTTAAAGTATATATTATTTAATATAAAAAATAAGTTCATTTAATATACATCACGTTGTGAATTATGATCCTGTTACATCAATTTATACAGACCCAATCACTTTGAAAAATTAAATGTTATAATTGAGTTTATGACATATATTTCATGAATATAAATAAATATATATATGTTCGTTTAGTAATTACAATTCTGTTGACAAATTTATAGATGAGGTATTTTAGAATGCCATCTATAAATGTCACATCTTAAGAATGTAGCCAGACATAAATGTATCCTGCTTGCTGCAGTTTGGTGACACTTTAATTTTTTTGTTTATTAAAACATTACCTTTTCGTACTGAACAAATCTACTATATTTTTCAGTAAACTTAAAAATAATTTTTAATCAAAAATTAAATTAAAAAATATATATATATGATAACTATATATAAAATATTATAAAACAAAAATATATGTCTATTTATTTTCAATAAAAAAATTATATAATAAAAATATAAGAGATAAATATTTTAGTTTATATTTTGTAGCTTTCGTCACAAGGACACTTCCAAGGGGGATATATCCCGAGGATATATTTATAAATTTTAAAACATTTTAAAATGTTTATACCGGAGATCACTACATTTGTTGATATAATGAAAACATAACCTACCTCCAAAAATATCTCAAATTTATGAATGACATAACTGTAGGAAAGAAAATAGAATTGAAAAAAATGAATTAAATATCTAAACTATATGGCTATAGTTATAATATAATTATATAAATCTGCTTTTATTTTATTTGTTAAATGAATTGCCCTATAACAAGTTGAAGATTTTTTATAATTCGGGACTCATACGTTGTCAATTAGTTAAAGACAGCCTTAAGTGGCACCTTCATAAGTCGATGTTTTTTTTAATATCAATTGATTTCAGAAATCATAGATATACCTCTGAAATGTTAGTTTTTAAAAATTGATAGCATTTAATTGATTAAAAAATAGATAATACGTTATTGCTTCAAAGCCAATATTTTACCATGTAATAACAAAAAGAAAAAAATTATTATGCAATATTTTAATATACTAAAAATGTATCGTCAAATTCTGACGAAAATAATTTTAATAGTTTACTTATAAAAAAATCCTATTTATAAAAAGACACAAATTAACATAAAAACAACCTTTTTATTTACGAATTACTATTGATTTATTGCCCCATATCACAGCTCCCAATTTGTAGAAAGTTTTATATTTTAATCGCTCGGTGTCTTCCAAATTTGATCAATTTCTAAAAATATGGGAATACCTTACTAATTTAATATAATTCCTTACTAACGGTATATTGAAGACATCTGGGAAGCCCCCAATGAATGGAAACATGTATGTATTATAGTTTGGATACATTGGAGGCTTCGCAGATAAACCTCATTTTATTTTTCACCTCATTGAAATAAATTTCGCTGACTTTACTATTAATTCCCATAAAACCTAATATAATTCCTTAATAACGGTATATTGAAGACATTTGGGAAGCCCCCAATGAACGGAAACATGTATGTATTATAGTTTGGATACATTGGAGGCTTCGCAGATGACCCTCATTTTATTTTTCACGTCATTGAAATAAATTTCGCTGACTTTACTATTAATTCCCATAAAAGTGTTTTTAAATAAATATTCAAATAACGATATGTTAATCGCAGATTTATTTATTATTGATAAATTTAACCTTTGCGGAATATTACTGTAATGTGTATGATACGTTTTCCCTTCACTGAGTTAATTTATTAAAATAGGCTTTTTAAAATAAACCTATTGCGTGAATCAAACCAATTTATTAAATTATTTGGCCTACATGATTCATTCTTTGAGAATTAATAAGTTTGTTATTCATATGATTCAATAAATTTGGTATGTATCTATATACTATTTTTATTAAAACTGTTTTCTATTTTAAATATCCCGGAATTTTTCTTTATTGATACAAACAACAATTTAAAGGAAAAATATAGAAAACCACATCAACCTGTCGTTAACTTTCAATACTTAAAATGTTTTTATTTTTTTCACTCAAAAACACTCCATCATTTTTTCTGAAAAAATAGTCCCAGTGTTTTTTTTACAATCTTGTCACAATAATAGTCAATATGTAGAGCCACGATACATTCGTTCTATTAGCAGATTGTCAAATTTCTAAAAAAGATTTTCTTAACCAAAAAACCATTCACAATAATTAAAAACACAATTAGTTTATTTTCTTTATATGTTCATACACTTTGAAATCGTATTTCTTATTATAAAACGTATAACTTAATCATTTTAAATTGTAGAATAATATATTACATTACACATGACAATAAGGACAAAAAAAAAATTATTTATTCACTTTTAATCAATTTGATATTAGAAAATAATTTCATTGGTCAGTTGACATATTTGTACAACATTTATAGGGCTTAAGTGGAATATTATTCAACACTTGTTTTATGATAAATCATATTAATTTGTTCTACATGTTTCAATCAAATGTTTAAAGTTTTAAATGATTACATAATAAATTGTAAATGATTACTATAATTTATGAAAGTAAAATGTGGCATACACAATCGAATATGAAGTCTCCTGATTAGAAACAAATATATAGTATTTCAACGTTTTGAGAATATATTATCATATTTTCAAAAATCTTACACTTATTTAATAAATAATCTGAAGATTACTTATATAAATACTCTGCTCTACTCAATTAATATAGTAGTACTTTATAGTGCAGATAAGAAAATATATAGCCTATATGATGGACTAGATATCTGATAAGTCCATAGAACTAGTTTATATGACTTTGCTCAGATAGAAATAACAATCAAGGTTAGAAAATAAAGTTACTCCAACCACCAGAGAGTAAATGATAAACAGGGTTCTCACACTTATAAGCAAAACAGATTCAAGACTTTTCAAGACCATTTTTCAGATATAGTTTTAACTAATTTTTTTAACAATGAGTGAAGAATTATGGCTAAATATTTACATAACAATATCTACAGACAATGGTAGAGATAAAATAAAGGCATAATATACTCTACCTTATCTTACTTTACCTTTTAGAGTTCGGCAAAGTGCTTTTAACTTTCTATAAATGCATATATTCTATTGTATCTTACCTTTTAGTCTTAGAGGTCAGCGAAGTCAGCAAGTTTCCTCCAGATGTCCTCACTTATCATCTGAATTGTATCCACGTTTTCTTTGGATGACCTTCTCAGTGCATTTGATTGTACAATCAATTATGCCTGACCTGTTTCTTCCGTTTTTCTGCCATCTTGTCTGCATTTCTTTCCAACGAATTCTGCTCTGCCTCAATAGTATGCGCCTTCTTGGCCTTCAATGCCTGGATTTCTTCCAAAGCATCTGCATTACGTTTCAGCTGTTTCTTTGCCTTCACTTTTCGCTTTATTTCGTCCAAGTAGAAAGCATACTTATTTTGTGCTGAGCTTTCGGACGCAAGAAGTGAAGGCGTAGTGTTTACATTCTCTTCAGCCCACACACTTTCACGTGGTTGATGATAACTAGTTTTGAAACAAATGCCTTCTCTGACAAGTTGGTAGAAGCTACCTCTTTGTTAACGGAAAAGCCTCTTTCAACAATGGTTTGTCCATGAGAAAGAACAAATATTTGGCGCAATAACTGCCACAACTCCTTCTTCTCCTTCACCATTTCCACCAAATTACATCCAAGTGGTTTTCACCAGGAATAAAATGGTCAAATTCCTGACGTTTTAATCGGTTTGAACGAACTTCCTGACAAAATTCAATGAATTCTCTGGTAATTGTGTCACACTTGCCTTTATGCACCCATGTGGCCTCTCAAATTGTCTGAAGAACTGATCTGATTTGCCTCTTTGCTTTCATCTCTGAATCATTCAGATTTGCCTTTGGGGTGAAACATGCCATGTTTTGACAGAAACTGTAAGAAATTGGTGATTTGTTTTTGATTTACTTTACTACAGCCAAGATGAATGACCTACTATCCATTCGAATTTGCAGGATTTGTAGGTCTGACAGTAGATTGGTGGCATGTGGGCGGGACACTGTCGCAAAGCCTTTGAAATTGGAAGGAGGTTATCATTGTCATCCAGATCAATATTTAATAAATAATTTGTAGTGGTTGCATCTTCGAGACATCTTCACTTGACAATTCTAAGATGCAAATCTGAAAATATAGACTATTCAAGACCATTAATCAGTTTGCTGAAAATCAAGACTTTTCAAGACAGGACAAAAATTTCAAGACTTTTCAAGTCGTGTGAGAACCCTGGAGTAGCTTTAGCAGCTTATGCGGTACAAATATAATTACATCCTTAAGTAAAATAAATATCTCTGGAATAATCCACAGATTTATTGATTGTCTGCTTTTATATTTACTTTGGTGTTATTACACATTTATTACGTCACAGTATTCATAACGGCGACTTTATAAAGTGGATATAGACAAACATAAATTCTTTATTTATTCATATTGCTGACTTTAAATTTGAAGACTAAAATTGATGCTAAATGTACCGTCAAATTGTTTGTTTTAAATAATTATTCCAGATTGATTGCTTTAAATAATGCAATAACGGCATATTATATATACAAGAAAAACGACGGGAAAAAATGAATGATGACAACGAAATTTTAATTGTAAAAACATGATTATTGAGTATACAAACACATGCGGAGTGACATTCGTAAGGGTGCCTGTGAATATAACGTCGAATACTTTTCAATTATATATATATATATGTTTTTAAACTTTTATTTTTATTTGTTATTTAAACGTTTATCATTGTTATATGAGTGACAAAAGTTTGAATAACACAATGAGTCAGAATTGAGCACAACCACCATCCACAATTACAAAATATTTACAAAAAGCTAAATAGAATAATCATAACCTATATACTAGTTGAGCAGTTAAAGGTTTCTTAAAAAACTATATTAACAGTATTATATACATAATACATAAACAATAATTACAGTAATTTCCATTTTCAAGATAGCAAACATAGCAGATTAAAAATGTTATCAGCTATGTACCAATGTTAGTTGATAATTAAATATTGAACACAGTAAAAATCATTAAAAATATATATAATAATTTAACTAGTATATATACTAGTTAGGGTTAGGATTTAGACATACGTACATAAATTTACCTCAACTAATCAAGATAACATGCATACATACACATAAATATGTACATACATAATACAAGACAAATCGACGGAGAAAATAATATAAAAGAGATTTAGATTAATTTATAATTAACAGATACTTTTAGAGACTTCTACTTAGCTAAACTTAACTATGTAAATTACCAATTGACAAATATTTAACTGGATACCAATTAAGAGTGATTTGGTAAATATAATTATTACCAGTTATTTATATTTATAAATTCAGATTTTGATAGGGGGTGTGAAGGTAGGCGTGAAAGCAGTGGTATTAAATATAAATAAATTATATTAATTATAAATATTGGTATTAATTGGTAGCTAGTTAAATATTTGTGAGGTTTAAAATATTAAACCTCACTTCTATAATGTACAAACCAAACTCTTTACTAAATTAACTCTGATGATGTAAAGAATTCAAAGAAATTGACAAATGCAATAAAGAAGTATATTTTCTAATCTGTCTTATATACCTTTTATATATACTGTATATTTGAATAAAGTAATCTATAGTATTCTTTATGTTCTATATAATGTAAATTGGTTAACAATACATTAAGGTTTTTTAAATCCATAATGTTTTAACTAAACACGTATAACTAAAATTGAACTGATCATTTTGCAACTTCTCATCTGTATATCCTTATAGTGTATAAAGAAAAAGTGTGAATAATAATATGTGAGTATTTTGGTGAACAAAGGAGCTTTCACAATCAGACAAAAAAGTCCATGTTCTTGAACTGGGTCGGAGCTCAATCCAGGGAACGAACAGC
Source organism: Coelogynopora nodosa (assembly GCA_034780555.1). Classification (NCBI taxonomy): domain Eukaryota; kingdom Metazoa; phylum Platyhelminthes; order Proseriata; family Coelogynoporidae; genus Coelogynopora; species Coelogynopora nodosa. The sequence goes on along the minus strand of JAUZND010000377.1, from coordinate 17,983 downwards.
ACTATAATCGTACCCAGTCAAGAAATTTGTCCAAACAAGGAACACAGCTTGTAATGTGTAGCTCTGCATGAAGTGTTTCCCAGGGGTTACGCGTTACCGGGTAGACTGTAAAATAAATATATATGTAGGCTATATACATACTGTATACAATTATAGACAACTCAGCAAAAGTAAAGCAAAACATTCTAAAGTACACCCGTAACATTTCTCACACGAGATAGGTTATCAACAGAACCAATCAAAGTTCGTTTGCACTTTCCTTGTCCTCAATTGCCTTATTTGGGTGTTTCTTTACCAATAATATATTATTTTATTGTCGCGCATAAATTTCGACCCCTTCCTAAGTTTATATTTAACACGACTAAATAGTAGCTTATATTGAAGGTGTCATTTTTTTCTGTGCAGTTAATAAAAGAGTTCCGTATTTTGTTGCTCTGCTGTACTACGGTTAAAAACACGGGGCAACAGTTTATTTAATCTACGCAGTTCGGTTTATTTGACAGATTACGCAAGTGAGTTGCCTATATTTCTGTAAATGTATAAACTATAAATTACCCCTCAGATTTGGGTATATGTTCTAATATTATGTATATATAATTAGGAAACCGTGACATTGAATCTAGCCAATTAAATTGACATTTATAAACAAAATTAAATACTGCTTTATATTGTAATTAAGGCTTATTGATTATTGGAAAGTAGAATGTTTTAACCGTCTTATAGTAGAAACAAACTTTAAGAAATAGTTGATACATAATATGGTGAATACAATCAGAATATTGTTAAATTTTGAAAATATTAATATTAAGTATATTATAATTAAATAGGTAACAGTTCATTCGTCAAGCAAGATATGTATAAATTTACATTTATACATTATATAAAATTATTTTAATAAATACTTAGTCAATACATTTTAAGTTTTCAGTAATGTATAAAATTGTCTATACTTTCTATATAAAATATGCTTACTAAAGTTGTAACAATAAAAATGGATGCGCAGAAAACCATATGAAATTGGAAACTGAAAGGTCTAGTAAAATAATTAAATAGTCCATTTTTAGTACAAACACATTTTCAGACAGTCAACATCACTGACAAAAATACTAATTTAAACTTATTACATATTTCGTACATGTTTAGGTCATTTTGACAATGATTGATTTGGATAAAACTGCAGACATTTGAGGGAATCAATGTCAATAGCAGTATAATGATTTTCTCAAGGGAATTTTTAGGGCAATTATAACGACCATTCATCTTGTCCCAAATCTTAAAAATTCAATCAAAGTGCACTGAGGAATTCTGAGTTCGCAATAAAATCAAGTTGCTGTATGAGTATTGTATTGTTGTCATGTTCTGACGTTTGCAAATGTTGTCAGTTGGCACATTTCTAGACAGTCCGTCAATTGGAATTATATATCGAGGGTTCATTATAGAAGAAAAATGTTTATAATAGAATTTCCGGTTTTACCTAAAAATATGAATTTTTGTGGCAGATGTTTAATAATAATCTGACGTTTATGCCCTCACGAATAGTTTGTATGAATAATTTGCGTAACTATCATGTTCGTTAGCACATAGAAAAACCATGTTTATAGACCTTTCATCTCATTCTATATATGAGCCTTTATAATATATTATATAACATATTTACTTACCTATATTATTGAATTAAAGATTTAAGGATATTTTCTCTTTATTTTGTATTATTTTATATATTATTTCAAACAGGAGTTATAAAAGAGTTGATAAAACTTTATTGAATGACGCATTCATTTCACATGATTGCTTTTAAATTAAATATATTAAATACGTTTCTATTTGCTATACTTAAAAAACCTTTGAGTCCTAAACCGTGTACTTATTTGGTGTTTGTGAATAACTATAATAGTAGGAAAACCAACAATACTATGCAATATGCTACTTAAGGCAAATAACATGAAATATAGTTATCAAAGAATCAGACGAGTTCTAAAGACTGTGATTTTCTTTAATGAATGTGATCTGAATTACAAAAAATATATGCCTAAAATCCGAGCATATTGCTTCAACATTATTATAATTAGTATTAGTGTTACGAACATATCAATATTTAATTTTAATATATTAATACCATAACTTTTTAATTAATTATTGACGGGATTTAAATGAGATTTTACGAACAGTCACAGTGAGTTGCTTGCATCTTTTTGACTAAAATGTTGAAATTATTCTTCGATAGAGTATTTTTTAATATTATTTGTTTTGTGTATTGTTTATAAATATTATGTTCTTATTATAATTTGGTTTTCAACTTACTTTACTTTGTAATGTAATGCAAATAGCCAATTTTGCCTTTAATAATAATTTGAAAAATAAAATGAAATGTTTTTAAATTAACTTTTTCGCCTTACAGTTTTGAAAATATATATCAAAATTTCATTTACCTAATCTTACATAATTTTTAAAGTTTGTCACAAATTATAATTGTTATTAAAATAAATCGTTTAACGTATTTTTGAAAAGTTAACTATACAAATTAAATTCCAAATTGGTTGACAAAGTCGCGTTATGCAACAATACCGTTATAGTGTGTAAAGTATCAACATTGACATATTTCTTGTTATATATAGTATTTAATATATTTTGACATTATTGTGAAACTGTTATTACTTATTGTAACACTGTATTACCACAGGACGAATAAATAACCAAATTTATTTTAAAATCATATTGGAGTGATTCCTCCTCGATGAAGTATCAGACTGACTTACCTGCTTTTATAATTTGAATACTGATTTTCTAATCTGATATAGTCCTATTTTTGTTTATTCTTATATAGTTTCAAATGATATGCTGTGTATTAAGTTATATTACTAATATATATAAAAAGGGAATGTTCATATAATAAATATATATTTAAAAGAACATTTATTACATTTTAATGATATTATATTACAAATGAAAATCGATCAAATAATGTAATTTTAATAATGATGACGTCATAAATAATAGTCCATAAGTTGGATAGGTTACATTTTTATCAAAATATATGCAAAAAAATAATCTAAATATATTATGTGAACAACCTCATTTTCGGATTTCAGGTAATCTACCGTATATAAATCAAAATCAATTATTTAACCTAACTTAGACATTGTAGCACAAAATTCAAATAAAATTGACTTTGAGAAATATTTAAGACAATTTACAAAAAAAATTCACAAAAAACTAACTGTCAATAACTACAGCTAAGAATAGTGCGCACACAAGGGCGGATCCAGAATAAAATGGTCCAATATTGAATAAATATACTTTTTATATATAAACAGAATTCTTTCTAACTAAATGAGCAGCTTTTAGTTATTAAAATCCACTCTTGTCTAAAGCATTGTTGTTTGTAAAACTGTGGGTTCAACCACTATACCCATTTTATATCAAGAGTTTTAGTTTCGTTTTAACAGATGTATCTAAATTCGTCGCTTATTTTATATTTTAAAATACAGCATTTTCACCCTTTTATTATATTATATGACATGTGAGCCACAGCATAACTTTCTCTTTATAATCAATACAATAAATGTTACTGCTCCTATAGTAATAAATGTAATATAATTAATTACAAGATATTATGGGCTCAACGTAATAATGTTTTGAACATTTGTGATTTATTATTATATATATATTTAACACATTATATATATATCACATTTATACATAAACCAAACAATTATAATCAAACGATTCCATATTTGAAATTAGGTTTACGTTAAAAATATATAACTAAATAATTTGTCTACACCAATATTATATTTAAAAAATCTGATATATACAAAAAAATGTTTACCCACCTTTCTTTCCTATATAATAGTATCAAGGTTTCTATAGACTCTCAAAAATCCTATATAACATGAATTTTCGCTTTTGGGAATAAACGAAAAGCCTCGGGGATTAGGATTTTGAAGTAAATTTCTCAAGACCCCTCGAAAAGAAAACAAAAAACAGTCCCAGAAAACGGTTTAAAATAAAAGTTTTGAAGTAGTACATTTTTATATATATATAAATTCTCTAAAATATATTATAATAGCCTATAGTATATACAATCTGTGTTAAATCATGATGTTTACAGATCTTATATCTTCTGATTCGTTGTTGAATGAAAGTTACAAATTTCTGTTTGATTGAAATAATAACATTTTAAAGAAATATTATGAAAAATTGTCTAATTGATTTTACACTCGAAAACACTCGATTTAGACATTGGCTTTTCTGTACCGTTATTGCAGGTCAATATTTAAGAGTGCTGTAATATGTTCAATTGCTAATTATTTAACACTTTTTTAAATAAATATCTTCATTAACCTTTTTCATGAACATATTTTTTAAACGTAACCACATCGTAAAGCTGTGGTTTGGCCACATGCGACAGTGATATATTTTGGATTTGCTACTTCAAGACTAAATTGTCCATTTGATTAGAGAATCGGGTGTTCAATTACCGCATTATTCAGTCAATCAAATACCCGACAATTACACCACCACTATCAACATAGAATTATGCTGAGAACTGTTTATTGGCATCGGTTTCGATTTCTTGAATAATTATCGTATCATAATATAATAGATAACCGGTGTCATGTGAAAAGATATCAACAATCTGTGATGTGTGAGATTCTACAATGTTGGCAGATATATCGAGCATTATAAAGTTGGGGTGAATTCATTTGCATAATTACATAAAAGTGACCATTAACTATAACTTTGATTCAATTTGTTAATATTGATAAATTATTTTTGATACATATTTGAATATTAATTAATAAAATCATAGGAAATATAGTTAATTTTTGTTTAATTGTCACTGTTTATTCATTATATATATCACATTTAAAAGGTTTAAATGGAATAATACATATGTGATTAATAATGAATGCAGTTATCAAATAGTATATGTTTTCATTAAATATATTTACGTCTTAACTGAGACAGGGGTTGAAAAAGGATGTTTTTAGTTTGATGTCTAGCTTTTGGGATTGAAATAAATTTACACAAAACAAAAATTATATTTGGCAATAACAAATGTTTCAAGTTGCAACCCTTGTATAATCAAATTATCCTATATAGTTATTACTATAATAAAAAATTATTAATTACATCTTTTTTGGTGGGCATCTATTTTACATTGAAATTACATATAATACATTTTAATACATGGACTAATTAAAAATATTCAAACATATTTTGGATATTATATAACGTATACTTCTATTAAAAACTATAAAATAATTGTAGTACTCGCAAATATAACTAACGTTTTAAAATATCCTTGTTCTAATACTTAGGTTACATTTTAACCATTCCACATGTAATATTATTTATCCCCAATTACTATCATTTGCACTCGCTAAATATTAATGATATGTGTAAAACTATTTCAATCAATAACTTGCCGCATGTTTTAACAAAACATGGCGACTGCAGCTGTTATATTTGTGAAAAATCACTGTATACAATAAATACTACTTGTTGAACTACTTATTGAACAGAGTGCAATTGAACTACATCATATAATTGTTGACTACTTTATTGTCGTTTATTCACTGTTTGAAACCGATACGGGACATATTTTAATATTGAACCATACAGCTTCAGTCAAATAGTGGAAATGTTTTTAATTCGAAGCAGCCTGCTTTGATTGACATTATCGGATATTTATTCAGAAGAACAAAACCTGTTCACAGGTTTCATTGTTTTTCTATCAATTTCTGAAGCTATATCATCTAATCTAACCGCAACATTTACCCGAAATCTAAAAATTGTAAATAAATATTCGACACTACAACAATTACAACAAAAAATATTGTAGAAATTATGCTTTGAAACATAACTCCTATGTTGAATGTTAACAAAATAACAGAATACATGAATATCGTTAAATTATATTGACATCAGTATTAAAGAATCTCAAAAAACTTCTATATATACTTATAATTTCAAGTTATTAAAAAATTAGGTGTTACAAAATGAAAATATACATTTAGGTTTTATCTTGACTAAGGAAATTGAAACCTAATATTGTTTCCTTCGAGGCTAGCGGACAGCATCCGCTTATTTTTTCATGAAACAATTTAGCCCGATTGAAGCACTATCAACTGAATAATTGTTCAAGCTGTCACATAAACTATTATTTCAGTCATTTTTAATTACACCCTTTATTATGAGATTGATCAATACAAAAATCCGGTTTCCGGTTCTAAGTTAAATCTTGTCCTTAAACGTTGCATAAATATGCTAATTTAATATTTAGAAAATGTTTTATTTTTATTTATTTTCAAACTGTTTATTGTCAACTGGAAGCAGCCTGATTAAACTGACAATTATATTATAATTATATTATTATATTATTATTATAAGATAAAATATTCTTATAAATAGGGTGTCCAAACAAAACTCTACCAAACAATACCTTAATTTAAGACATACAAATAAAAACTAGGTTAAATATCAAAACGAACTTATTTGATAAGGACAGAAATATTCTCACACTTTGAGAGAGATCTAAACACCGACAATGCAATGGCTAGGTTAATAATAATCACTACTTAAGTTACAAGTTACAATGTGATGTGTTCTTCGATCAAAACATTTCCCGTACAAGCCCAAATAATCGGAAATAACTCTCTCTCTCTCTCTCAGCTCTCGAGCTTCTATAAGATAGCGGCAACATTTTGAATAACAATCGATAGAAGTGGAGCATAATATAGAATACTATATACATAAGTAAGATATGTGAAAATCTGTCATGTTTCGAGATAATATAAATAAACGATTCCCCATGTTATCTTAGTGAACAAACGTGGTTTTGTGTAGTTAATCCAAGAAGGTGTATATAGGTATATATTATGTATATATATGTACATCGGTTGGGTGTGTGGTGTGTGCGTGTGTTTGCCATGGTATAGTGCAGTCTGGGTAGTGGAGGGGTAGACCGGTTCATGTTGGAACTGTACATGGGAAACGCAGATGGACCTCGGCTAATTCAGCAGTATATTATATATTGTAGAAGGTTAAATGAATAATTTATTGTTGATGTCATTTTGTCATTTTGCTTGTCTTCGATTTGTGTATAATAAATTCCTACTTACTTCAATTAACATTAGTGACAATTACTATTACTCTTACATTTTCGTATATTTTCGTTTATATTATGGTTATTTTGTATCTTATAATTATTTTCAAAATTATATTTTCATAAAGTGCAAAGAGCTAATCATCGACTTTTCAATAGTTTTTTTTAATTTTAAATTAGGTGATACCTGTTAATTGTAAATGACATTTTAACATATTATGTTTATTTTGATCTCATGAAATGTGACCCTCACTTAACAAAATATATTTTCTAATTTGATATATTATAAATATTTAATTTATCTAAAACGTGTATACAGTATATAGAAATGGGATAGTATAAAAAAGGTCTACGTTTTATATATAATTGGGAGGAAAATTCAACTATATATTTATATAACAAAACATTAAATTACTTAATTAAGAGCTCAAAAATCTTCATTTCAGCCTTTAAAATTGGTTAGATATACATAACTTATGATTACGATTTTTTCCCCCATAAATCTCATTGGTTTCAAAAAGAAATTAAAACATAACTTAAGTAATATTATCACTTCATAATTTTGATCAGTATATATGTACATTTTCAAACAACTCATAATCTGTGTATATCTATTGTTTTAATGTAATAACACTGTTCTTGTATTACGCGGACACCGACACATTTTCTTTATTTTGTTAATTTTGTACAATTTTTTTATTGAAAATAACTTGGCATGATTACAAATAGAATATTAAATGCAACCATATTAGTATAAGTCATAAATATCTTCCATAATCTTCCATAAATGTATCTTCCATTTACCATTATGTCTAATTAATTATTATTTGATTAGACACGGTTTGGATTGAATTGATTATAAATATCGCATTTAACAAATTATAGGTAAATTAACATAGAAGGTAAACATTTCATGAATAAAACAAAGCAATCATTCTGTGAAACTTAATAAACGTTAATATACAGGAATTATTGTTATAGTGTAAGTTACAAAAATAATTTATTTGTCTATTTTTCGTTGATACAGCACTTAGTATATTTTATGTATATTTTAAAATAAATTTTAGAACCTGTGAATGAACTTTTCCAATATTACAGAAGTTTAAATGTTAGCATATCTGTACGCACGTAGATGCTTCATCGATGTTTATCGAGGTTTATCTAGTATTGTAAGAAAAACATTGAACCCATTAATACTTAAAACTATATATTTTAAGTATTATTTGATAAGTGTTGGTATCTTACCAACTTAAGAGGAATCAACAGAAAATATAAATGCTCATAGATTTGTACGGTATATTTTAGAATAATTATTCATTTTAACCATGGATAATAAACATTAAAAATGTATCGTTGTCATGGTCACCACGTCATGGTCCCGCGTTAATATAGGCATTAATTGGCTAAACAATAAAATTAATTCATACAATTCATTTAAAATTTGAGAAATCGACATGAGTAGAACTTTATTATTTTAATATTTAAATTTCAGTAGTACATCTTAACTAACAAAAAGTAAACGGAGAGTACAATTTACGCTCAGTTTAAGAGACTTTCATTTTCTGATGTCGAGCTTAAAATTATACGGATTATAATCTGTACTTCACATTAGGTAGCTCATATTGAAACAAGAAACATGCATATAGTATAGATTGAATAATGAATCGTGATGAATCGCGGTCAAGGTTGCTGTCAGAAGTAGATATATTTCCGGTTTGTTATTGATATTCATTTATTTTTGATCGTGGATAACGATTTAAGTAGCATATAATTTCGTTGTGAATATTTAGCTATTTTCAAGTTGCTAAAGTCATTTTGCACAGTAAGGTTCACCAATATTGATTCATTCCGAGAATTATATGAAAAAATATTTTTCAAAAACATTTCTAACCAATTAAATTTGCTCTAGATAAAAAAGGGAAGAATGGTTTGAGTTAAATGTTGTTGTTTCAAAGTGAATAATCGCCTACATTTTAGATAAAGCTAAATAAATGTACAATATGTTAAATATTTGAAATATTAAAAAACAAAACAAAAATTTAAAAGGATACTTTTTTTCTTGTCTATCAGATGAATCAAACGATACGAAAGTCTACAATATCATGTTCATAGGCTATGTCTCTCTATAAAATTACAATCATTTATGTACAGCTAGGTACTATAGATGTATATATATATATATACTATATATGAGGCAATATCAGTTCTACTTATTTTGCTTCATCGTATGTATTATTCTAGCGTGCTATTGTAACCTGTACGAAACAGTTTTCTTTTCCGCAGACACAAACTCGTATCTCATGAATAAATAATGACTTCTTCCGTCGAGAATTAATCTTATTCGATTGTAAAACTCTTGGCGGCTTGGGGTCGGAGATTTATTTCCACCTACTCTTGTTTTTTGGGGGTGTTGTGTTCTATTTGGTAATGGGAACCAATATTCTCCGCGGTAACAGATTTACATTTTTAATAATTTATACTGCTAAGGTATATAATCACTTATATGGTCAGAGTATACAGACATCGTATATTAGGTTTAGATGTAAATGTAGCATAAAAATCTATAAAAAGAACTTCACAAGATTCTTTCAAATAAATTATTAATATTTTTCTACCATGTGAAGAAATGATTATATATAGTAGAAAGGGTAGCCATGATAGAGAAAGATCAATAAAATGTACAAATTTATAACACTCTGCAAAATATTGGCTGTGAATTATTTAAATAATCAAAAATAGTCAAGTCTATACTTTTTGTAAATTAAAATATTATGTTATATTGTATTTTATTTCAAGTAGTATGGGAATATTTTAGAGATTACAGGAAGCACTTTGATTAATTTTATTCTTAAAACATATTATTAACATGATAAATGAGGCAATAATATGTAATAAATAAATGTAAGCATAAATATGGATTTCACTGTAATTGTATCTGCGTTTTTACTTATTTACTTATTAATACTTCTGTTTTATTAATAATTTTGTACTGAGAAAGTACCCTGAGTAAACTTAAATGAGTTTAACTGCACGAATGAAATTTAAATGTAATAATTTTATACATGGCATTTCTTATACGTTATAAGCACATTGTTAGTGTTTAATTCCCTTATAAAAAAGTGTATATATCCATATCTAAAAAGTGTTTAAAGGTTTAATATTAATATAACTCACAAATTATAAAGTAAAGACTATAAAAAAGAAAACAATTTATAAACTTTTGTGATCAATACTTCATTTTATTTGTTATCTGCGGTGAATAAATCATTTCTCAAGGGCTATAACACTTAGTATGCTAATTGGGAATAGAATAGGTTGTCCTGTTCTTAAAAAGTTTATAATAATATAGTTTACCGAAATTATTCCGTATTTTATTATCCTCTTTATCTATTTTTTCTTACACGAACGTTTTTTTTACTATTTTCTCTAAAAATAAATTGAATGCATTTTTGCATTTTATTATTTATGGATTGATTTATTTAATGAATATTTAAACAATTCGTTCAGTTTATATAGTTTTAACATACTTAGCAAATATTCTGCTTGTAAAGTAAATGTTCAGGTACATGTTTTTGGCCGTCGAATAATAGAAATGTACTGCTATTTATTCATGAAAATACAATATAAATGATTACGACAAAATATGATACATCCACTTTATTTTCATTTTAATACGTGGCTGATCCAGCGCAAAATAACACTGTTTTATTGCAATGTGTTTTAACTTTGAACTGTGTTTTATGATTTATTTAAAAAATACTAATAATAACTATATATATATTATAATATATCACAAAATATAGTTCATTTTTGATTTATGATTTATTTAAAAAATACTAATAATAACTATATATATATTATAATATATCACAAAATATAGTTCATTTTTGGGGTACATTAGTTACAAAGTAAAAGTCAAGTTGGTATTAGCTTGTTTGGTCGTTTAAAAAAGAAAAATATAATAAATCAATATCTAATTTGTAAATTTATGAATTTGTATTACATAGATGCTCGGTGTAACATCTAATATTTTGTTTTTAATATTTATAAGACGCGATATGCAGTTGTGTGTATACTAAACATTTGCTATAGAAGCCGATATATTTTAAAATTTCTACTGCGAAACGGCTGTCAAATATGTAAAAGTATAGCCTTAAAGTTGCCCTTTAAAGGAAATCTTTTTTCAATTTGAAACCTTTAACGGATAATAATTTAATACTTCATATAACTTTTTTCAATTACGCTGTCCTTCAAAAGCAACACACCTGTAAAAAATGTAGTTTAAACAGAAATGTTTGAATAAGGTTTTTTTTCATAGCTGTTTTGTAAAAAACAAATATCAATTTAGGAACTTTTCTGTAAATCGATTTTTTGCGATTTGTTTTACAAATTTAACTAAACTTTAACGTTAATTAAAGTATTTTAGAAAACACCGAAACATATAAAAAGTTAAAATAAAGATGAGAATACTAAACACATTTTACTTGTTTTTCCTAAATTATTACAAGGTAATACAGTTGTATAAATATTATCAAAAATGACATGGTGAGGATGAACAGAGGATATGTGGTTTCTTTAAAATAAATTTACATAAAATAGTTAGTTTTATTTGAACACTTTTATTGCTGAATTGATCTAATATTCCTTACATTATTTATCATCTTAAGCATCTTTAATAAGCAAGAGCTCTATATATACGGGGCTGCCAATTGTCCCGCTTTTCACGGAACAATCCCGCTTTTTGAGGCTATCCCACGTGTCCCGCGAAAGTAGACATATTTTTTGAATATATATTTGTTTCATTTTGAATATATTGCTTCAATACTTTTATTTAATCTTGTGATTAATTTAAAAACACAGTAGTACAGTATAACAAATAAGGCAGACTAAAGACAGTTTCCCAAATTTTCCTATTTGGGTTTTTACTCACCTCAGTATGTAACATTATATTTTGGTTAAAGTTTGAAGTTACTAATAACTGAATCATCAATTTTTTTTTACTTTTCAGTTTTAACATGCTTTTTAAAAAATTAAGTAAATTTTAAATCTTTGTACCTTTAAAATCTACTGATTTTGTAGACCATCTTAATAACAAATAATAATTTTAGATGCATTCTCCTGCATTCTAAGTAATAAAATATTTTCAAAAAATTCACCCGCGTGGCGCCGAATTTATAGGCTACGCTTAGCTAGGCGTAGCTATACACGTGACTGGAGATTGATTTTGTCCCGCAGTTAGACCTTCCCAAGTTGGCCGGTCTGTATATAGGTTTAACATTTTAAAATTGACATCTATACAACTAGCAAACCGAAAATCAATAATAACAAATCATCATTCTAAATTAAGGCCAATATAACAGAAATTTAAAATCAATTGTTTATTTGGTAAGTGAGTGCCAATAGCCACCAACTATAAATTGTTGAGTTTAGACACGTACTAATATTCTTATTCGCATACATTCATTTCTAATTCAAGATTAAACCATTAGAGTTTAGGATTGAATGCTCACATTAATTTTACAATATGTTAAGTTCAACTCTTTAAATTCTTTTTTGCTTTTTATATCTAATGGAACAAGTAAGAGTCCTGAATCTAAACTCGCAAAATGACAGACCATGAAATACTAGACAGATCAGACAGACAAAATGAATGTATATGAATTGGAATATGATTTTCATCAACCAGTAACTGTGTAGCGGAAATCCAGCGCCTTACTATTCATTAACATAATTAGTAGCAGAGTACCTCAATAATATCGCTGCTCCTAAATATTTCTTATTTTTTATAGTAAACATTGTAATATACAATTCTAAGGGGATAAGAATAGCTAAATTCCAAATCTAATTACACATTTAATACTTCGTTTACTGAGTATACTCATTGGACCATACTGATTAAATGTGAAGCTGAGGGTTCTAAATAATTATTAATGGCAATGAGTTTAATCAGAATTTTGTTGCGAGTTCAGTGATACTATTTTTTAATCTATTTTGTACTTTTTGTCTTCGAATTTTTCCCCAATGTAGGTAAATAAATGAATGAAAAAATGAATATTTAACTTTTTTTGTTGAACATTTTTTTTTTTTAGTTTCGTTCATGTAAAAAGTTAATTGAAAGGCTTAATTTCAGAAAATGTAGGTGCATACTTTATTTCATAAACACGTTGTACAGTGACATTCGTGACATAATTGTTTCACTTTCCGCTTTAGTAAATGGAAAGTAAATGGAATATAATCATTTAACAATGTATACAAGTAAGCTTAAGCCAGTAGTATAAAAAGTGCAACCTCAGACAATATACAATAGACATTGGTAAGTGAGAGGCATAGAATGTGCTATTCGCGTATCTCATACTTTCACAAAACAATCTTCAAGAAGATATTAGAATTTACATGTAAGTCATTAGCCAATAAAGCTTATACTAAAAATCGCTATATAGCACTTCAAAATCAAAAAGGGTCCAATGAACCCCCCCAGTAAATCAAGAGTTAAATAGATTGAGTTAAAGCCATTAATTTTTTTATTTTAATTTAATCTTACAACAGAATTGGATGAAATATATAAATGTTGAAAAGCATTTGATTCAGAACAGTGAATATTTATTTAAAATAATCGTTTTAAAATATTTAGCAAGCGTACTTTATATAATTACAAAATTAAACAATTTCAATAACATGTATCCTACTTCAAAAATATCATATACTGTAAAAATTTTTAAGAATATTCGCTTGTGATATTAAATACTAAAATTTAAAAAAACATATATTGAATAACTAAACAAGTTTTATTTCCATTGAGACATTTATACGCTTACACATTTTTTCATCCAAGGCTTGCGTTGACTTCGACTTTGATTAGTTGTATTAGCTAGTTTACAATTAAAATGTAAAATAATAATTTTATGAAATTTAATCTAATCAAGAAATTCTTCGTTGAATCCAATATCACACATTAAAGAAAAATGGACTTTAAAGAATTTTATTCAATACATTTTTTCAACGTCAGTCACCTGCGGATATTACAATATTATTGTCCACCCGTTTCGCCAACTATATGGTATCTTCTGAAAGGAAACGCAACTTATTTCAGATTCGAAAATCCCGGCGATTCTGGAGATTGCTGTCCCGATTTAGAACCTGAGTGTCGGTTTTAATTATTGGTTCCAGTCATCTTAGGCCATAATCGCACTATACAGTCCCACTATACGCGGCGCAGTAGTTGTGCGCGCGAAGCATATTTTTCTCTCTCAGTTATCTTCTTAGTTAGGCACAATATATAGCTGCTAATAAAACGAAGATTCTCTTCAAGAAATCTCTCTAACATCTATATCGTCTTTCAGATGAGACCTGCGGCAGTGTTTGCATATAACTATAGAATAAAAACTATATCCATTTGAAAATTTTAATGCCATTCTGAAAAGAGCTACCGTGTTTTTATCGGGTATTATACAGTCTATTTCATTTTTTGGCTGAATATCTAGATTTTTATTATATATTTGTTTTATTAAACGGATCACTGGTTTTCGAGATTTAGTATATGCATGCTTTTTACCAAGGTACACGTTGTCTATAAAAATTGTGTTATTGTTTAGTTAATACTTTCGTAATTTGAATAATGTTGAAACTTTTTGAAATGAATAAATTAGTTTTAATAAAAATGGTATCAATAATAAATACAAATGCTGATATATATATATATATTGTGAATGTCGATGAAAATTCAATATTGTAAGTGCAGGCCGGTCAGTGTTACCGCGTCTAGTTCTATACGTTTGAAAACGGTTCCAGAAAATATATAATGTATCATTTTATTTAAATATTGGAATTATTTTAAAAATAATTTTCACCAAATAAACGACGTGATGTTTCAATGTATTTTCTTATTTAAAATCCAAAAATTGCGTTTCACTAATACATATTAATATTGTTTTTCAATTAAATAGAACTAAGCATGTCCTATGCAGTGTTTAAATATAATCACTGAGCAGTATGGAAGTAGTAAAAATCCGACATAATTAGTTCTTGTTATTTTATTGATTGTGGATTATCGATAACAATTTACATAATTAAAATAAATATTACTAAGTACTATAATTTATAAACAATTTAATAATTATATTTACCAATAATAAACCAATAATTTAATAAGTTCAATAACATTTATAATATGCTGACTGTAGGCAGACTTTTTAAATTTTTTTAAAAACAATTAATAAAGGTGAAAGAATGACGAAAATTAAATTGATTTTTCGATGTCACTTAAATGATCAAAGTGTCACTTTGTCAGAAATAATGTCAAGAGTTGCTTGCCCGCTAACTAAAAAACATTAACAAGAGTGAGTTAAAATATACGGTGAGTGATTATGCCATATATAATCCTATGTAAATATAGCCATTGCGTATTCCAAGTTAAAATTAAAGGAAACTTCAGACAAAGCAACTGGGTTGAATTATTAATTTTCGGCGGTATGAAATAAAAGAATGATTTAACTATAATATGGTATACATATATAGCAAGGATAAACAAGCAGAACCATGAAGATACCGCTGGTTGCTACAATATAAGCAAAAAAAATAAAAAATAAACAAAATTACAAACTAAAAAATTCAAGCAGAATATCATTTTATATATATCACAAATGTGGGTTTAGAAAGATAACATATACTTTATTATGTAACTGAATCAACAGTAATTATATTCCTACCACATTTTGCATGTACATTAATACTACTGAATATCTTTAATTGTACGTTTGTTGATTTCTGTCAACTATTGGTGTACATACTGTATAATATAACTGTAATTCGTAATTTATTGTATGTGTGTCCTAAATTACCTATTTTTGCAATAATGGAATTATATTGAGCACGAACTATGTCACATATATAATTAACTTTTCGTGTTATATAGTATACGTTGTAAATATTATATGTACCGACGCTGTATAGGACCGGAAGAACAAACAATATATATACAATAGGATAGATACCATACAATGAGAATAAAGAATATTATAATTAATTAATTGAAAACCTAAACACTAACTTAATCGGCTTTTCTATTTAGTATTTTTTTAAATATATATATATATTTAATTAGCAAATGATGGGTTTAATACTTGAGTTCATTGAAACATAACTATTTATTTTCTAATTAATAAAAGGTAATAACGTTTAAAATTTGTTTTTCCCCAATGAGATATTTAGATGAGTCATGGTAGATACGAAATTTGCACGTTACATTTACTTTATGGAAATACAATACACTTATACATCATAATGTATATAGAAAGTATAAAATGTTGGAGAAAAATAGTTATATTATATACTATAGTCTTATCTGTTTAATATTACTCAACATTTTAATAAATAAAAGTATTTTTAACTTACAAACCGAGTATAAGTACTGCTTGTACATTATAATTATGTAATGCGACATACATATAATATAAATTCAATTATGAACACAAATTAAATTTGAATAATAAAAAATTATAATTAAAATATTATTATTATCAAAATTTTGATTGAAAAGTAAATTTACTTTTAAATCGAACAATATGGTGAAACTGAAATCACTGATATTTTAGTAACATTAAATAAACGGAAATCTATATTTAATTCATTATATAATTTTTCTTTCAACTGTTTTCTTTCTTTCAAATAAAGATATTTATCGATCTTCGCAAATTTATATTTATTGCTATACACAAAACTTTACTGCACGATATATCTAAGGATATCATGATTTATTCCTTTAAAAATCATTAATTTACTGTTCTTAAAAGTGTATGTTATGATAAAAATATGATTACCTTAAACAATAGGTAATACTAAAATTAATTGTAGTAGTATCCCTCCTATTATTAGTTAAATATCATATTGCTAGGCTGAACAGTAAACTGTTTGTGATTTTTATTTATTTTTATTAAATTATATACATTTAAAAATTTTAAATTGAGACAACTGCGCTCCGTTAATTAATTTATTAAATTTAGTAACACTATCAAGATAATCTCACCATGAACTTAACCATTCAGAGATTTAAATAATTATCTGAACTTAACCATTCAGAGATTTAAATAATTATCTGAACTTAACCATTCAGAAATTTAAATAATTATCTCGAAAATTATTTCAAATTCATGAAATTCAAATAGGTAAACTATTACTACAATAAATCAATATAAAACAGGTTAGAAGTAAACTCAATAAAAATGACATTTTTGTGTAAACTTAGAATTTTCGTAACTTCCCTAAATTTATAAATAATTGGTGGAGAAACACTACCAATTATTTTGAAAGTGCTCCCACATACATTATTCATTATAAATTAGTTATAAAGCAAGGAAGACGGAATAAATCTGTTTCACCATATTACTATGAAATTCTCATGTTTAATATTTGCACTTATTGTCAAGTTATAAAGTGTATACTATTGAATGAATGTATATCCAAATTTAAATCATAATTTTTAGTTTGTGGTTGTCCTCATTATCTGATAAACAAAGCTATAAAAATGTTATACTGAAAGAGAATATTTTTAAAATTATATAAAAACTAAAATTAATTAGTAATAAAATATTGTTCGTAATCACGCACAACCAAATTATTATCACCAATTATCAACAATTATTATCACCAACACTGTTATCTCCATTGTTATCTCCATTAACTCTTTTCCTACAATTCTTTCTGTGTTAATTAACCGGTTTCTGGTTACTAAATCAGGCAGAATTAGCAAAAAATCTCTTAATATAACTTGCCCTCTTGAAATAAACCTTTCTAATCATCAATACCTTCTTTTTGGCATTATTTGTCATATTGGGTCTTCTAATAACAATGGCCACTATATTGCTTTTACTCAAGTTA
>JAUZND010000376.1:0-14193 GCA_034780555.1 Coelogynopora nodosa | reverse complement strand
ATGGGGGATAGAGAGATGGGTGGAGATAGAGATCAGAGAGATATGGAAGAAAGAGAGAAATTAGAGAGAGATAAGAGAGAGAGGTGAGAAAGAAAGATATGGGAGAGGGAGAGAGAGAGATTGGAGAAAGAGAGATGGGGGACACAGATGGGTGGAGATAGAGATAAGAGAGAGATGAAAGAGAGAGATAAGAGAGAGAGATGGGAGAGAGAAAAATATGGGAGAGGGAGAGATGGAGAAAGAGAGATGGGGGACAGAGATGGGTGGAGATAGAGATAAGAGAGAGATGAAAGAGAGAAATAAGAGAGGGAGATGGGAGAGAGAAAGATATGAGAGAGAGGGGGAGAGATCAGAGAGAGAGATGAAAGAGGGAGATAAAGAGAGAGAGAGAGAGAGAGACGTACTTTGGTTTGAGGTATTCCTTAGTGATGTGGAGATGATTATCGTAACCAAATCTGTGTAGTACGGCCCACGTGGTCTCATGTCGACCCTTCTGAATGAAGGTTCGATGCAGAAAGAGGAAACCTGACGTGGATAGACAGACGAGATACATCATCACCTGAAACCACCTGTTTCTTATTTAGCAGAAATGTTGATAATTGTTTGTTCTTTTTCATATTTAAATATCATTTTTTTATGATGTTGAAGAAGACAATGGAAAGTGAACATTTACTATTACACGTTTTACATGTCATGGATATGATTTCAAGTAAAGTGAACAAAACTTCATCGAAAGTGTAACAGAACATCTGTTTGAGGAGAAGTGTTCCGTTCATAAACATAAACACCCTACAACCTACCCTTGAGAGTGAGGCCCTGAATTGTGAGCCCAGCCCCCTCGGGAGTATTCTTCCTCACGAGTTGCTTCACATCCTCCAACGACTGCGGATTGAGTGGGATGCGGAAGCAACGACGCTGGAAGCTGCCCAACTCCTTGTCGTTCAAATATCCGTCATTGTCCATGTCGCAGATCTACAGTTTAAATAAGACAATTCCAGTCGAGATTATTATTTTTACATTTTTTATAATATTTGATATTTCTCCACTGTCTAGAAAAATAAATTAACAAAGTGTGATGCTGTAAAAAACCTAAAGTTGAATATATTTAGCTTAATTATTAATAAATATATGACAGCCTCAGGTACATAAACAGTATTGTTGTTTCTGGTAGTCTTGGATTTGTCTTTGGTTTATCATTTTGATTATCGATCATATAAACCAGGTTTATCATTTTGATTATCGATCATATAAACCAGGTTTATCATTTTGATTATCGATTATAAAAAAGCAGGTTTATCATTTTGATTATCGATCATATAAACCAGGTTTATCATTTTGATTATCGATTATAAAAGAACCAGGTTTATCATTTTCATTATCGAACAGGTGATCAAATATAAACTTGTAATTAAATAAAAGTCCACTGTTAAAATTTAAATTTAAAAGTTAAATTAAAAGCCAAATAAAACCAGAATGTGTAAATAAATAATATATTTTTAATAAAATATTCTGTAGCGCTTTCGACTAGACGGTTTTATCAATAAAAAAATAATTTAAATGTGGAAAATTGATTTTCTAAACATAATATTTATTTATATAAATATCTTTTATTACAACTAATGATTTATTTATACAGTTTGGTTTTATTTGGCTTGTATGTTAGTGGACTTTTATTTAATTACAAATATAAACATACAAGCATTATTTCAAATACAAACATGTTTATATTTTGTAAAAAGACTGTTTTGACTGAATAATCTATTTTACACGTGTCTTAATTTGATACCTCAATGGGAACTTACTCAATTTCAATAGAAGTGATTTTTAATGCGACGTCTTCCTTTCTCAGTAATCTTATCTGTTTTCTAATGTTCCTCCCAGTTTCCTCTGGCTCATCATTCCTGACTTGAGTCGCATGCTTTCTTGTATTCTTTTTTGCCCCTCTTATTAATTTTCAAATATTTGTTGTTGAGCCTCAATTGTGTCTTTTTTCTTTTACTTTCAATATCGACCACTTTTGACATTTATTAATAAAATAATACTGATTACGACAATTAGGTTTATTTTTTAGCGCATCATATTGATTGTTTTTGATCAATTATTAACTGACTGAACAGACGATTAATATGATCAATAAGCTACTTGAACATACTACTTAATACACCACTTTAGAGCTCATTGATAGATCATCCAAAACTTACTCTGAATATCCTCGTGAGCGCTTTTACACACTGCATTTTGAGCTGAAATGAAAAAAACAAACATTTATACACTAATTGAGTTCCTAGCAACACTGACCAGGTTAGTAGAGCACGAACAATAAATTGTTTAATTTAAAATCACAGTATTAAACTATCTGATTACAACAGTAGCTCAGCTGTTTTCAGTTACATATTATATTGACCAATTTTCAGGTATTTAAAAATAGCATAATAACTAGCGAGTAGTAGGAGTGTTGTCGACTCTGTACCGAGACACCCCCCCCCCTCTAGCGAAACGTGAATCTCGACACTATTTCAGAACAATACTTCTATGTTGTATTGCTACATCATCCCAAGCAAGCCAAGGGGCAAGGGGGGGAGAGGGATGGGGTGAGAGAGACAAGACATGATAGGAACAACACTTACTTCCTTTCTTTCTGGGATGTAGAGAGGGCTGGTTGGATAGAGGACCGCTTTCTGTGCAAACCAAAATGTCTCGCTGAGATTTCGCATTGTTTTCGCGGAGCACTGTACGCGGAGAGTGTTTAATACGTTTATATTGTTGGATATGTGAACATATCGTGTTTAATATAATATAATTATCGACCAATAAGAAAACGATAATACTCATCTCAAATTTAATTAAAGTAATAATTTAAAGAAAAAATCCAAAACAATTGAAATTTTGAAACTTCGTTCTACCAGAAAAGTGTTCCATAGAGTCTTTATAACTTTACATTTTACAGATCAATAAATCAATGAAAGACACCAACGCGAAATATGCAAAGTGAATAAATACCTCAATGCAGGTCTCAACCTCCGAATAATCGTTCATAATCGGAAGAATATTCTGGAATGAAATGCAGAGAAGATAAAGAGAACTAACAAATAGAATAGGTTCGTTGTATTGTATACGACTATATTACAAATGACTTCATCAGTCAACGTTACAATTTTAGAACTAAAAGAGACAAATAGACAAATTATACTCGCCAATTCTCTGATTTCATTGGCTATTATTCGTATACTTGTAAATACTCTGATTTCATTGGCTATTATTCGAATATTTGTAAATATGGGGGTTTCATTGGCTATTATTCGTATTCTTGTAAAACTTATTTATCAATCGAAGCCAATCGATAGTGTCACTTGAATTAATATAGGAGCGTTACACGGAAATCATATTCTTGGTGCCCACAAGACGCTCTTATCTCTTAATTGCATCTACTTGTACATGCCTCACAACAAAGAGGCTGATCTGGTCCAGAGACGAGAGATTTCGTTGAAACTCACCTCAAGCTTGCTCTCCGATGAGAGGTCTGACTTGTTTCCAACAAGAACAATCGGGGTTCTGTCCTCCTGACTCTCCATACAGCTCCGAATGAAGGGAAGCCATGATGATGTCACCTGGAGGTCAAATGTGATGCATAGAGTCATAATTTATTTATGATTAGATAATACGTACATCATCCTTTATATAGCACAACATTACATTCAAATAAGTCAACTGCATACACTAATTAGATTATCTATTCTTTAGACTACACTAATTAAGATTGAAAATATTCATTTCTAAAGCAATCGAAAAAATATACATGACATATTAAAGTAACGAAAAATCATAAATATTACACACAAAAATACAATAAAAATTACAAAAACCAGCCATTTAGCAACATACTACTTATCTAAAATACAAGTAGTATAGCGAAGTGAATCAATCACCTTCTGCATAGAGTCCTCATCATTGACCGCGTAGACAACGCAGATGACGTGAGCCTTACACACCTCAGCTCGCAATTGGCTCTCATGTTGGTCACGTGCTGAGTAGTCAACGATCTGGGTGGGGACTCGTTCTGGCGTCACATCGGCCGGTATCGTGATCTCCTCCGCCTTGCTGGGCACCTGATGAGTTCAGGAGTTTAGGAGTTTAGACGGCAACATTAGTCATAGCTTCACACGATCAGTATATTGTCTCTAATGTGTTGGCAAGGCAAGGCATGTTTCTAAAAATTATTAGTTCAATTAAGATAGACCTTCCTAATAACATAGCTGCATTTTAATTGGAGTAAAGGAACATGGGTTGGGTACATTACTATGGAAATGCAGTTTATCAAACCATCTACAAAGATGAAACTACTTGACTAAATTAATGCAAAAACGTAAATAACATCAGCCAAAAAGAAACGAGTTAGATTTCCGTTGGAATAACCCAAATTACTACAACGTTGCAAGTGAAAAACAGACAGCCGAACTTGACTAATAATTATTATTTATACATTTATATCTAGCGGGGATTAGAATGAGCAATTTGTAACTAAAATTTCAATTCAATCTATTTTATTAAAATAACATTTGTTGCATAACAAAGCCATGACACAGCACTAGTGCAGCCCATAAAGAGAGGATTAAACATATTGGATATTATACAGCTCATAAAGTATGAACGATCAGAACAAACAGTGAAACCCGTCAATGTCTGGATAAAGATAAGAGCAATGAACTGTTAAAACTATTGATAAAAGAGGCCGGTATACCTACATAAACAGTATTGCCAAAAAAACATACGCAACAAATAGTATTTCTGGAAAGTTTATATCAGACTTTCAAACGGCAAATAATACTTTTTTGATCTATAAGATATGCATAACTAAGATGTACATCATTTCTGTAACATTTTGAAGCAATATGCTTAGCATTCTATCAAATGAATTAGTGAAATAGAATGAAAATGTTAATTAAATTAACGAAAACAAAAGAATAAATGATTGTGAGTTCAGATCAAATTATTCACATCGCAAATACCTATATTAGATATGTTTACATATTATGACAGATTAAGTTCAACACAAAATGTGAGAATTCCTGAAGATCAGTTTACACAATAAAAAAGCACATTGTTATAACAAACGGTATTAATAATATTTCCACATTCTTTGTTTTATAAAATGTTCAAATAATTTTTTTAGAGAACTGGTTGGATTTACAGTTGAATTATGACAAATAAATACATGAAACGAAAGAACTTACACGTTCTGAGAATTCTTCACTGACTAGAGATAGAACAAGAGATGTCTTCCCAACTTGGGCTGAAACAATAGTTGATAGAAATAAATGTAAAAATCGATATTTAAAATATTGATTTAAATAAAAAATAAATATAATTAATCTTCTTCACCTAACAATCATTTGTTTATAAAAACAGTAAACGATTACATACAATAATTTTTAAAATAAAGTTTCCATCCACTAATAATTTTATTTTATATAATAGCTTTATTTTTGCCTTTTCCAGAGACATCGTCATTTAAAAATATTGTACATATCCATTTAACCAATTTTTTAAATATAATTTTGCGTTACTTTACAAATGCCCTGTATATTGACTATAAAACCTATTTTTGTTAAAATTTGGGTAAGTAGTGATCACAAATTTTAACATTAAGAAAAAATAAAGATGGCCTTTTTTTACTATATTTGAAAAGGGGCAATTGTTTTCTTTAAAACAAATTCATAGTGAGTTCTGGTACTGGTGTAGCTTTATATATATATATTAGTGTAATATTTTTATAGAATACTTTAACATGTTTATAAAAATGGTAAAAAACACTTTAAAACGTACAAATGTTTAAAAAAAACCTAACCCTAATTCATTAATAATTTTAAGATTAACCCCTAATATATAGCTGTTTGTAAAACCAACATCTTACAACCAACTGCCAACTTAAATATAAGTTCTATATAAAAAATAACATATAGAATAAAAGAAGAACCTAAATAATATTTATAATTAAAGTACATTATTATACAATAAATGTGTAATATATTAAATTTTGATATGTTTACAATATTATCAGGAAATACTTTAGTACTCCCTGAATATTAAATTGTAGTCTGCTGTTACAATATTACATTGTAGTCTGCTGTTACAATATTACATTGTAGTCTGCTGTTACAATATTACATTGCATTCTGCTGTTACAATATTACATTGTAGTCTGCTGTTACAATATTACATTGTAGTCTGCTGTACAATATTATATGCTAATTTACTATTTCAAATAAGTTAGTAATATTGCACATTGATATTTGGTTTGGGAGGGAACTATGCATATTAACAAAGCTAACAATTAGTTAAGAACAAGAATTGTGATGATAACTGTCACCTGGAAATCTGACCATGTGCCTGGTTTAATGCTGCTGATAAAATAATATAACATACTATTTTTGAATAGTTTGAAAAAATATAATGTATATAATTGTATGTTGAAAATATAATAAATTAATAAGTAAAGCACAAAGTATTCTGTAAGATGTTATTTATAATGTACGGTACTGTATGGATGGTTTACTGTAAAATTCTACCTAATTCAAAACATAGCCAGTATCAGGGACAGATCCAGGAAATATATTTTTAGGGGTCAGGAGTGTGACGTGGAAATTAAGTTTTTCTATATTATATTGTCCTGTCCCTCCACCTCCATAATATGTACTTTTATATTATATTGTCATGCATTTTACTAAAAAAAATGCCCAATATTATTAATTGATTTCAAATACTCACTATTGAAAAATATTTCTATGAAATTATGCCTTCACTATAGCAAAAAATATTGGTCTAAAATTATGCTCCCTTTAAAAATGTACTTAGGCATACGTTCCTTACACCCCTGAGTATTTAATTATAGGTCCAAACATCTGGTAAATGATAGGAACATTGAAATAATAAACATTGAGGGGGGGTTGTTTTGGATGACTTAAGGTCAACAACATTAAAACTTTAAAAAAATTAGATAAATAAGGGTCTCTTATTATTGACCTGGACACTTTTGATTTGGTAATATTTTGACCTGATATCCGGATTGCAATTGTGTATAATTTTAGAAGATTTAAATTGCAGAATGGCTTTAAAAAATGTAATATGTTTTCAATTAATAGAGTTTACATTTTAAACTTAACAAAATTTATATAAGAAAATGTTATCAAATAAAAGTATTTTTTAAAACAGAATTCACTAAGATATACTGTTTTACTATCTAAGTAAAATTTTGCAAAATAACAGGGAAACATCTACAATTTGGCAACTTATTAACTAAAAAGCTAGACTACATGTTTATGCAATTTATTACTGGTTGACAAAAGTATATAATCATCAAATTAATTTAAATAATATAATCACATATATAACAAAATATGTTTATAGAATTACTTTACTTTTAACAAATAAAAAAAATTAAATAAGGTAACTTTTATTTAAACTGTAAATGTTTTAACATAAATTTTATTTTTTCATTGGCCATTAGGACACATGCATGCTGCAGAGGCCTCTTATTGCACTGTATAGGGGCCCAATCTTGCACTGCAAAGGTCCCCCTCTAGCACTGCAAAGGGGTCCCATCCTGATTGCACAAGGGCTTCTCTTTTAGATGCAAAGAGGCTTTTTTGGAGGGGGGGGGGGGGGGTGGGTTACTGACACAAAAACACCCCCTCTGGTAAAACATGATAGTACCTCTAGGATAGATAATCTATTTATAATTTATTGATATTTAGATATATAAAAGTTTGTAGATTAGAGTATATAAAAAATATATTATGTTTTAAAGTTAACACTAAAAGGTAGATATTGAAAGAAACAAAAAATCAGCCAATATGGCTAACATATACATTTATGAAATGATTAAAGAATAAAATGGAGATTATATTTATTAATTAAGTACATATTCTTTGAAACATTTAAATTAGTTCAAAATCTATGCTAATAGTTTATATAATGTTTGCCTATTTATTGAATTTATGGCGTTTATACCAATTTCTAAAATGTTAAGAATGAATATAGAATCTATATTAATAAATAAAATAGTTCTTAATAACTATGTTTCTACATTAAATAATTTTCTTATATTTATTTAATGTTATGAGTAATTATAAGCATATATACTTATTCATTAAATGCTTGGACTACTTCTTAACAGCAACATATACTAATTAATTTAATATTAAGAATAATTCTTGAGATGTATGATATTTGTATTATGTACTATTTCTGGGAATGGTTTTTGATAAATTCACTAAATGTTGATTTATGGTAATGAACATTTTGCTGATCTTTCATACATTACCCATAGAAAAGGTTTTAAATATACTCATATATCAAAGTGGAACAAATTAATGCTGCCAATATAAGGGATAAAGTTTTACTCATTTGACTTTGCAGTTTTATATAATTAGTTCATATAAAAAACAAGACCTACATTATTAATGAATTAACGATGGGAAAATTACTTTATATCATACTTTACTTCATGTCATTTTTAATTACCATTTATTTAGGTAATAATTTTATTTATAAACAGTTTAATATTACATTATTAATATCAGTAAATATAATTATATGTAATAAAATAGGTAACAAAAATTAGAAATATACATAATTTGGGTATATAAGCTATATCATTGTTGTAATGATGTAATAATTTTACAGAATGTATTTATTGTATTGTCAGGGTGTCTACACTAAAAGGAGAAAATATTTTATGTATATCCAATAGAATTCACGTATATTTTCCTATTTAAAGGATCAACTTATGCCCAATCTGAACTCTATATAGGTAGATGGAACGTGCCTATTCAAAGCATAATTGGAGAATTCCATAGAATCCAACCAATCAGATCCATTGGATAGTAGGAAAACGTTTATACTCCTTGCATTATACAAATCCTCGCTGCTACTTTTCGCACGCATTATTATGTTGTAGATCTTCACCAACTCTGGAAAGGGTACTAAAAAATTATTATAAGCCATACATTTATAAATTCACGTATATGACAAAAATTTCACATATTAGAATAAAATGTCATGTATATTTTTCCAAAAATCACCCAAATCACGTATTTTTATAGTGGAAATGGCTGAGTTTTTGACTTCACGTATAATTCACGTATATACATGAATATCACGTACATGTAGACACCCTGATACAGGCATGGATTTTGTGGTGTTACCCTAGATTCCTGGACAATACCCTTTTTGAATCAAACATATTGTATATTTCGATTTAAATTTGTACAATAAACTTAAAGGCATTATTTATAGTTAAGATTTTAGATGGAAACTAAGCTTGTAATACTTATAAGTGAAATAATTAAATATTTTAAAAAAATTAAAAAATAATTCTAAACTTATATATTGCTGCAAAGCACCATTAGAGGCTCAGCTTACCGCTTTGCTAATACAGACAGGAGATTGGAAAAAAGTTAAAATTTAGTTCTGCTATTCACAACATACAAAGCACAACAAATTTAACAAAAGTGCATAAAAAATGAAAAAATCAAAACAAAAAATATTTTAATTAATTTCCTACTGGATAAATGAGAGAGCTTAAATAAATCAGATGTTATCCTTTGGCTTTGCTAAACTTTTATGAATTTTATGAATTTTTATGAATTTTATTTACATATAATTTGTTACTCTTTGCCATAATGATTAATCGTAAAAGTATTGTAAAAGTAATTGTAAAAGTACAAGTGTAACTGCACTTGTAATAGGTGTAGAGATATTTTACGAATGTGATAAATAACTTAGAAAGATATTACAAGTGTAATAATAATATGTCAGGTAATATATCCTTAATATTTTCCTTACATAATTTCCCCCAAAACATATGTAATGTTAAGAGATTTAAAAAAATTAAATCTTACATTAAATTTTTATAAACCGTCGTTTAAAATTAAGGACTTTATTTATATATAACTTAGCATAATGTTCTGTTAATATATATAATTTGTTTGAATAATTAATATTTGTATTTTCACTAATCTTTTAAAATGTAATTATTCATGCTTTCCTTCAAAAATACAATAATCGGAAATAAAAACAATTTATTATTAAAGCAATTCATTTAATGAATTTTAGACATAGTCAATTATGGATGCTATCAAAACTGTCAGCACAATGAACTTTTCTGTAGTTCACACCATTGTTACAGCTACTCGTGAAAGCTTACATTACCCAATTAGAATAATAACAAAAGAAACTGTTAGGAATTTTAACAAAAAGACTGTTAAGTAAGTTGTATTTAATATTCTCTATATATTATATATTTTATTCAGATTTACAGGTGTAATACCTTATATTTAATTCCGGGAGAGAAGCAGGAGTTGCAGTACCATTAATTTAGAACCATTAGTTGTAACACTAATGTAGGTATTTTATATGAGCAATCATTATCCATGAGTACTTGGATTTTCGTTTGTTTTACCTTTATGTTTCCAATATCAATCCCTAACTATTAGCAGTGAAATTATATATACAATGTATATGGTATTATTATAAGGAGAGAGTGCCAGCAATCGAGATTTAATATATTTATAAATCCTCATATGATAATACAGTAAAATTCGTATATAATGACAGCATCTATATCGACACAATTTAAAAGAACCAAATATTTTTTTAATATTATTTGTATATATCAACAGTTCCTATATTGTTTATATATAAGGACAGACATGCTTTATTTTGATAAATATAAATTTATTATGGACATACTAATAGATAGTGTGTATATGTTATAGACAGTTATGGTGTATATACTGTACAAGTATATTGTATACAGGTATAGTGTACATACTACAGCTATGTTCAAAGTTAATCAATATCAAGCAAGAATGTGGCCAATATGGGGTGTTAATGGGGAGTTAGATTAAATAAGGGCACTATAATATGTAAGCATATTAGACTCAGTAGAGCTGCATAGATTAAATATAATTTGGTAGCTATATATATATATATACATATACAAAATAAGGATGTATGATGTTTATACCCATTGTTTTGTATAATAGGTCAATACATTTAATAGCATCTATAGTACATCCACTTAGCATACACACCAGATAGGACTATTTAGGCTAAAACGTAATATGCCTACCTTATTAATCATAAAAAGGTTCCAATCTATATGACTTAATAAATAATCTGCTCTTGTTTGTGTACATATTAGATTGATATGTACAGTTATTACTGATGGCTAGTTGGTATATTAGAGCAAACCAAGACGTTATATATAATGTATTTGGAGCAAAGTTATCAAAATTTACCATTTGTAATTTCAATTTTCTTAAAATTCGAATTTATCGACAGTATTGACACTTTTATGATTCCCCTTTAGGGGTGTCATTATATCCGATTCTACTGTAGTACTTTCCCAATGAGGGACACATAGTTTTATTTTTCTGTACCTAACTAATTATAGAATAATTGAAAATCTATAACAATTTTTAATTATTAATCCACGAATACAAAAGTTGTACATGTATTGAAAAGTAACACTTTCCTGTACTATGATGAAGATAAATTACTACTGCCATAATTTTAATTAAATTCATATATGTATAATTATTTTATACAAAAATAAGAGTATATGCGTATTTGAATTTCAGCTCATGGTGTAGATGGTCTGCTAAGCATCTTAAGTGCAGATGACATTTCTTCCAACATTTTTTCTAATACTGATGGTGTTATAGAGATAGTCATTTATATGACAAGTTATATGAAGTGTTTAATGGAGAAATATGGTGATGTCTTACTGCTGGATGGGACTTATAAGGTAGGTCGATATATATATATGTATACTACCCAGGGGTGGATTCTCGTCCTTCTTTAATACATAATAAACAATATTGATCTGGTGAAATGTTTTAACAATTATTATTACATACATGTTTTAGGTGAATAACTTGAGAATGCCTCTTTATACTCTTGCAATCATTGATTGTGATGGCATTGGGCAAGCAGTGGCACACTGTATATTAGTAAGGGAAACCACAGATTTTCTTAAGCAGGTTTTGGAAACTATTTTTGAGTGGATTAAACCTTCAGAACCAACAACAGATTTAGTGGACAAAGACTTTGCAGAAATAAATGCTGTAGAAGAAGTCTTACCATCTGCAATAATTCTCCTTTGTCGTTTCCATATTATGAAGACTTTCATTGAGGAAATAAAGAAATATTTTAGTAATAATAAAGAAGAAATGGATCAAGTTTACAAGGTAAATTTCTCAAATTGAGAGTAATTCAGTAGTAATTTAATTAGAATTTTTATTTAATGATATCCTTATATATTCTGCATATTTTATTTGGTCTATTTTTCAGTATCTGGAGCAACTTGTCTATTGTAAAAATGGAGGAGGTCTTCAATGGTTCACTTGTCAATCTTGAATGTTTTCCTAATTTTTATGCTAATTTGCAAACAAACTGGCTGACAGATATGGTGAACCTATGTTTGCTGGTTATGCCAGAACAGGGGTAAGGGGTACATCATTTAGATACACACACTAACAATAAATTGGTAAGGTTAGTAACAACCAAAATTTAAATGTAAAAAATTTAATTGAGAAACATAACAAGGTACCAGACTAATTAAAACATGTGTGTATTCTATGCAGTAATTTTGTTATGATGGCTATATGTATTAACCAAACATATTTTTTTGATATTATAGTGCTTCATTGATTTTGGAGAAACTTCTATGTAAAATATTTTACCCTCAATGAATCTACCTGCTACCTATTTATATATTCTATATTTTAGACTGCACAATACTTTCAAGGTTTTTTTGTTGAGCCAAATTTCCATTGCTCACCTCATTGAATGGACACTACAGATATCTTCAGTTTGCCGTATAGATAAAACACACCATTCATTTGATGCTCACCTGAAGAAAAAACAATATGCCATCAATCATTATAGCATCTCACTGCTCTGGTTTCATCTTATGCTCTAGATCTGGTTTTCTGAACAAATTGTGAAGTTGGATTGTGGGCCACATTTATACTCTGTTGAGGTACCTGAATATATTTAATATTTAACAACAAGGTTTTTTCACTTAGACTAGTTATTGCTTAATAATTGTTATAACCTCAAGCCTAGTTATTAAAGGTTGAAAAACACATTTTCATTTTATTATTACATATTATTAATATTTTAAGCACCAATGACAACATCTTCTAAAAAATATATTTTGTTAATAAAAGTACTAACTTTCTGGTCTGGCAAGGTTCATGGAGCTCATGAGCCTGAAGACAATCCCTACCCTTCCTGCTCTAGCTCGATTCAACAATCTACAGTTCAGCAATCTTCAGAGGTCATCAGTTCCCGTGATACAATTGACCAGGACCCTGCTTTTTGGTCTGACAAGGTTCATGGAACTCATGAGCTTGAAGACAATCCCTAACCTTCCTGCTCTCGCTTGATTCAACAATCTTCAGAGGAGGTCATCAGTTCCAGTGAGACAAAGGACAACAACCATGTTTAACAAGCTTCAATCTCAGTTGAGTATACCAATAGTAGTGATGATGAAGCATTAATTACTTCTGTTCCTCTAACATTGCCCTCACCAATAGCAATGAGAGGCTGTCCTGCTAAATGTCATAGATCTCCGGCTTATAGAAAAATCCACTCTACAACTTTCCTGGTTTCTTCCTAAATCATTGTGCCAAAAAGTTATCAATAACAAAGTTATTATTTCTAACGACCATATTTTGCCTGTCCAGGTGTGGGCATCTCAGAAGTCAGATGACAGGGCTGATTTAAATGCATTGAAAGATCTAATTGGGGAAAATATCATTTCCTATTTATTAAAACATTTAGTAATGTCCAACAAATGTTTTAAATGTCAAAGGGCTTCCAGTCAGGGCAGAAATGTCATTGTGGATTGGATTCAATGTGATCAATGCCTGTGTTGGCAAAATGACCGTTGTGTTTGGGTAAAACCCAAAATGGGTGTTCATTTTTTCTGTGCAGGGTTCATACAGAATTTTAGGGAGGTGCTTTAAGCACCTATGACTGAATCTAAGCACCTTTTTACTAACAAAATAATGCAAAAATCGCAAGGATACCCAAATTTTTTATGACAAATTTAAAAAAATCTATCAAACATAAATATAATAGTAATAATAGCTAATATTTAAATAATGTAAAAATTATAATGAT
>JAUZND010000375.1:0-14195 GCA_034780555.1 Coelogynopora nodosa | reverse complement strand
ATTTTTTAATTGTAGGGTTATGGAGAATAGGTTTATGATTGAAGTTTTTACAAATATTTTTGTGGCAATTGATATTTTTAATAATATGTGATTTTATAGACTTATACCATTCATCAAAAGCATTTAAAAGCATTTCTGATGTATGCATCTAAATTTAAAATATACAGAAACACATAATATTCACCATAGAATAATAATGAAGTATATCTAAAAGTTTTTATATAGAATGAAGATGTAAATATGTACATATTATATAATAAATATTTATATATAAATAGTAAAGATTACATTTTATTCCAGACCTCAATACCACCAATAAACAAATAAGCAACAGTCAAATAAGAAACAACATTTCATAATAATATCAGGATGGTTTAAAGAAAAAAACACCATTCATGACTAAACTCCAGAAAGATCAAACAAAACTCAAAGGAATATATTATTATCAAACAAATAATAATTTTTAAACGTTTACAATCCAAACATAGCTTGTATACTCTATGTAAAACAAGTCTGGAGCGATAAGATGGCCTAGACTTAAAAGACAGCCTAGCCTGTCAAATCCAAAAAACACAAGACAAAGAAATCCAAAGACAGACCGGATCATAAGGATGAAGAACAGGTGTAACAAATGATATTATAAAAAAGAAGAAGAAGTGACTAAACCATGGTGCGGCACTTTGAACTCGTATATAATATAAAAATATGTACTAAATATAGACTCGAAACCATGCTTATTCATGGTTGGCTAATGACACAGAATTCGCATAAACAATTTACGTTACTTAGAACGTATATAATTCGAGCATCAAAAAACCTAATACCATTAATTACAGAATTACATTCCCCTCTCACCCCAGACGGTAACTTGACATCCCGAGTTTGCCCAGCAACGGCATCCAATTCCTCGCGCATCTTGGCCTGTTGTTCCTGGAGAGCCAGCGCTTCCGGTGTCTCAAGAATGAGCCCTTGTCCAGGCCCGCCAACAAAGTCTCCGTCACTCTCCAGCAGACTCTGACCATAAGATTTTCGGTGTATCCGTACCTAAATTAGATGCATATGCAGGCTTTAGACATAACAGATCTTCATATAAAAAGGTATGGTTGCCTATAATTTGCGGTTTAGAGAAATTCCCACATATGGAAGCAAGGGGAGAAGGATTGGCTTGCGCCATTTTGGATGTAAAAAATGCCATGGCATACATAGACTTTTCAAACAATGAACAGGTGTGTTTATATTTACGCACATATTATAGTGTAGCCAACAATCATTTTCAAAGTTGTTCTAAATATATAAATGGCTGGATTTATTTGCAGAGCAAAACAGATAATACATTAGAAAATTGGACACAGTACTCTGATTTTGGCGTCATTCCTTACAGTACTGAATATAAAAACCAAATTATATTTCATCTAACTGGAATTGTATAAAATGTTTGTGTTTATAAATTGTATTAAAACACAATTCACCACAGTTAAAAAGTACAAATGTAGTATTTTGCGAATATTTAGTAAAGTTCTATTAATTAATTCGGGTGAAACCACAACAAATGGTCTTTAACGCCTTCTTAAGAAAAAAGTAATGGTTAATAATGTCATGACGATTTGTTCTTACCAATTCATCTTTGCTGACAGGACGACCTAAATCCTTTTCAGAAAACTTGAGATATGCAACTGATCCATCCAGGGAACAACACATGAACTCAAGACCGCAGGAACTCCTATATAACAAAAGAAGTGTAAACGAGGTCGTAAAGACACAAGATAATCTTACACGCAAGAATGGCACTCACCATGCAAGATCCATAACAGAACTTGTGAAGATGTCGTGAACAACGAGAACTGGACGCCGAATATCGGAAGTCTACAAGCAAGCAATGAATATGGATTAATGTACAAAGAATAACTAACAAAGTAACAACTGTGGTTTAAGCTTACCCAGATAGAAATGGATCGATCTTTACTGCCCAGAGCTATACAAATGAAAGACTGTAAAAAGAGAACACAACAATTAAAAAAAATTTTTGTTGCACTACTGCAAGCAGCCTCTTAAAAAAATGAAATGTTAATATCTGATTTATGAATAAATAATCTTTGGAAATATTCTAAGTTTTAAAATACAACAAATTAGTACATAATATGATACAATAAATACTACATACAATAAAAGAGAGTGAAAGAATTATAAATTCCTAATGACTTTCTATTATCAACATATAAATATTAACAACATAATTAAAATACAAAATAAAATAACATGGAAGTAACACGGGGAGGAAAAGCTCACCGTTTGCTTCGCTTCAGGATCAGCTGGCCTCAATAAATTCGGATTGTAACGCTGCGGAGACGACAGAAAAGAAAATGGAAATCGCTTATGAAAGTTATTGTTGACATGCAATATGATGTAATACAGCTTCTAACAACAAGAACTACTCACCGCACAGATGATATGCTTCTTATGTCCCACCAGGTCCATCGGTGTGTTCCACTGACTCCGGTCGATAATCTGCGCGGTGGGGAAGCCATTGTTGACGGCCTGCGGAGCCACCAGATTGGAGCCATCGGGGCTCCAGGAGAGTCGGAGGACTTGTGTGTGACCCGCACCATCGGTGAAGGGCTTCGTGATCCTCTTCTCCTCGGTCCAGTCGCTGGTGCGCCACACAGAAACTCCGCGCTCGGTCTGAGAGGCCAGATAGCGACCTGAAGGGCGGGGAGAGTTGTTTGTTCATGATTCGTACCAAATATATTTATAGGTAACACAGGGCACAACTAGCGTGATATGTAGTAGTTCATAGTTTCGGATTTAGATGGCAACCAAATTTCCGCTATCAAGGCGAAGTATGCCAATCTAGTCGATGATTCGCATAACATAGAAACAATCACGTTTGAAGGTTTTAGATAGTCAGAAAAAACTAATTTCACATATTGTGTTTAAAATGCAAAACAATATATTAATGTTTTCCAATTAACAAAAACAATCTTCATTTCTTTCTTTTTTAATGACAAAGTAATGTCAGGAGAAAGTGATGGTCATTTAAATTAAATAATTATTGTTATTTGAAAAAATAGGATATTTAGTAATAACACATCCATTAATTTTATTGAAATAATTAAAAAAGAAAAAAAGGGATTTAATTATTGTCGAGTTTTATCAACCATAAATTAATATGTTATGCGGTGTGGTGGTTGTTATGATAACATGTAGCAAGTTGGATAATGCTTTCCTTTTTTCGGGTCGCTAAGCATACTACATTTCTTAATAATGATATTAAACTAATTTAGAGTATATTTTTACATAATGTCACATTAGCTCTGCATTTGCATTCTTTGTAGTATAATTAAGATGTAGCAACGTCAAAAACTGATTCAATGAAATTATTTGTTGTGAAACAATGAAAGCAACAAACTCACATCAAAATTTAGCTAATAAAACATATTCTGTTTATAACATCTGGTGTATTATAACTTGAAATATATCTCTTGATGAAATGGAAACACTGTTTCAAAAAATATTTTTTCTTTGGTTTTTTATTATCTCAATAGTCTGTTATAACTAAATATGTATTATTACAAATAAAGTTAGTTACAATAGCTGTTCACAGGTCTCGTACAATAAAAATACGTATCTATTTTTTGTTTTCTATATTTAAGATTTTATGGTCTAAAATATATGCATATTGTAATTATAATTTCATAACTAAACAACAGATAGTATATAAATTATAATTAAAGTTTATACATTCAAATCTTTTTAAAATCAATGCAAACAATCTCCCAAAAAATAAAAGAACCTTTCAAAAATCAAGAAAACACATATTATGAAATAAAATTTACTTTCACAATAAAATATGAAAATTAATGAAACAGACAATTAGTTTTTCTATATATTATAAAAAAGTAGTATATTGATTAAATATGCGCGTAGCACAGAAAATTATAAATATAAATACTTGAGAATGCATAAAATAGAAATATAAAAAAATTCGTTTTACATTTTTTGGTTTATTCTATTACATTTTGGCTATTTTTTGGTTAAAAATATATTTTTTGGTTTTTCTGGTGTACATCAAGAGCTAAATAACTCGAAACCGGTAGTGCTCTGTCTCTCTGCTGTTTGTACTGGCCTGCGCTTAGTGCTTACTTATAATATTATACCAATATTTTCATTCTTTGAATAAATTATAATCCTAGTATGCAAGTCGCTAGATACAAAACCGCGGCTTCACCACTGACTATTCCCACGCTATACATCTTTCTAAACCTAAACCGAGGACAGAGTGTGCCGCCTTATTCTACGAAGTAATAGTAATAAGTACAACGTAAGAGTAAGAACTGACCCGCCGGGTCCCACACGACCCCCTTGACCATGCCGACGTGATTGGAGAGCACCGAGGGAGGCTCCTGCCACTTGCCCACCGTCCAGATACGAACACTGTTGTCCACACTGGCCGAGGCAAGATGGCAGCCGTTCTGTGACCAGGCCAAGTCCAGGATATCTGGTTGGTGGGATGGGGACACGTGGGTTGGTTGATACAGTGAGAGAAAGTAGGGGCAACTAGTACCGTGCATGTCTGATACTAGGACGCAATTTAATTTTTAAATTTAATATTTCGGATATTTACTAATAATTTTCGAAAAATATATTATTGGGCAAATATTTGAAACTATGCTATAGACTAAAGGTATTAGAAAATGGTCATTTTTAGAAATGGTGTTATTTCATGCTTTCTTTGGCTTTATCAATACGAATGGTTTTTATTTCATTCTCACGGTGTTAATAAGTGTAAAAACAATTTATTTAATATTTAGTATAATTACATAACATGCTAACATTTCATAAAAAACATTATACATACGACGTGTAGAACCTAAAACGAAGTATATTTTAGTGTTTCGTGATTAAAAAGTATTTACAATAAATCAACTAAATCCTGAATTAAATTTATTTTAAATGTTCATTTTTAAACTATGTGGCAAAATGTTTGGGACATCAAATTATTTATGTATTCAATATTGTTTAAAAGAAATTAATGGGATAGAATTTTGACATATTTTTCTACAATGGACCACCATTACATTAATAAACAAATTGCATCAACCTCACTGGTATTTACTCGTATTTACATGACCCAAAGTAACTTAATTTTGATCAAGACTCGACAATATCGCTAATAGGCAGCTAAAATTATAATAAGAAATATGTCAAACATTAGAAATACTTGCTGACTTAATTCATTTACAGCTAACTTGTCTGTGCACACTAAATGCAAATATAATAAAATAAACATTCAAGGACCCGGACCTCCAGTATGACCCCGCAAGTGACTGGCACATCGCCACGTTTCAGAGAACTTCTGGTTCAGACCGAAGAGGGAGCTTGCACGATTATTGCCAGATCCACTAGATAAAAGGGGAAGCGAAAAATAGATTTTTAAAAAAGCACTCATCTTTGCTGTTAATAAAATTTTAGAAAACGCAATTGCATATCATTCAAGCGGGTGAAAAGGTACAATGTAGTTATCAAGCAATTTGATAGTTTATCGTAAATAGATCAGAAATTGAAGTAACTCAATTTTGTCAACTTTTCAGGAGAGCCATTTAAATATTTCAATAATATAAATATATACATCGTTTAATTCAAAAAACAAATTGCCTTAGCGCTGGTATTTTGGAACAGATTTAATGCACAAAATCATTTCAGCCAAACATTGAGTTACGTTAGCATGTAATGTTCCCGACGAACTGTTCACTAATTCTGACTTATGCACAAGAGTAGACTTACCTGGTCATAAACCAAATCATGATGATGGCATCATCTCCAGCAGATGCGAGATAGCAGCCTTTGGGAGACCATCGCACACAGTTGACGCATGCTGTAGGGAACATTGTGTCATTTTATAAATAATGTAAACTTACTCACGTATGTAAAGCATTTAATTACTCAAAATTACAAATAAGAAATTACTTCAAATATAACGGAATTAAAAAACGAACATAAACGGTCAATAAATTTGCTATTTTATTATGTAATTAAATAATAAAACAATTTATAACATGTTGATAATAATTAAATAATTTTAAATTTAATAAAATCACAAAATAACAATAATTATTAAACAACCATAAAAGACTTACAAAAATTGAACATTTTCAGATAATTTTAATTAAATTATTAACTATAAATATAACACGCTACTTTGTATTTCATATTAACTATAGTAATATAGTTATATCATGAACGTTATATCATGAACATATTTTACAAATAACTATAAAATAATTGTGGAGAACTTTCTCAATGAAGTTCAGCTTCCTAATCTTTTGTTAAAAAATATTACGCTAAAACTTAATAGACATATTTTCCAACATTTACTTGTCAAACCAATGTGAGATGCACACGGACAGCCAAGTAGTCAATCTTGGACTTGCATTCTGCAACCCCTGTTCAATCTGTTTATACACAGCAATTCAGCCTATTACCCAAATGACTGTCCGCCTGGAAGAGTTTCTTCGGCACCGCGTCATCCTTCTCAGCCAGGGCGCATCGGATGGGCTTCATGTTCCAGAGAACAATGAGGCCACTGTTGTCCCCCAGACCTCCGGTTGCAAGACGGGAGCCATCCGGGTGGATGTCAAGGCTGTAGATGGCGTGATCTGGAAAATGAATCATGGCAACAATCTTTATCAATTTAATACGAATAAAATAGTTCATAAACAAAATTATTACAAATTTTATAATAGCTAATATTTGAAAAAATGAAAATATATAATATAGTATAATCATTTAAGATTGATATTATATTTTCATGTGTTAAACAATTTATGTATAATTTTTTGAAATATTGTAACACTAAATAAGTGGTTTAAATAAAGAATTTTGCTAATAGTAGAAATTAGAAACTCTCTTAGTGTATAGCTGTGTTGCGGTAAAATGCATTCAAATAAGTTGAATTTTCATTATTATATTCAAAAGACCGATAGTTGCATATTCATTTATAATATGTTAACTTCCATGAAACCTTCAGTCATATAATAAGTGTACAATAATATGTATAAATAGTAACATTAATTGCGACACAAAATAAAATCATAATAATATACATGTATGGCCTATTAAAAAGACGTAACCACAAATAGCAATTAAAACATTTATAAATATTTTCTTTATAACCATTTTAAAATAGTATAATACTTACGTGACCGCTGCGCCTTAGAGGTATATCCATGGGTGACCCAAGCTGGCTTCAACAGTTTCATTTGTTGTCTTTCAAACAGAAAATAAAATCGTTTAAAACTATACGAATTACATAAATTAATAATATATTAATTAAAATAGCTAAAGTATATCCTAAATAATACATACTAAAAACACACAAATTTACTATTTAAGATTTGATACCTCAATTATCTGGTTAACGATTCCAAAAAATTTATAATATAACTGAACGAAAACAATTGATTCAATAAAAAGATTATGTAGAAATAAGAAGAAGCAATTCCTTTACTAATATAATATCAACTAATCACATTATTAAACGTGCTGGTAATTATATTTAATTACTAATTGATTTGAATAAAATGAAATATGAATCCACTAAATTATATTTATAAAAATATACCAAAAGAATTATGTATAATAATTTTTATTGACATACTATCGAAATCTAAGTGTTTCAATCTTTTTAATTGTTTTTATATTAAACAGATTCAAATAGTAAATTTGTACGTAATATAGCAAAAAAAAACAATTATTAAAATAAATAGGTGTATTTTTATATACAAAAATTACAATGAAATGATGCCTGGATTCAACGGTAAAATGTACCAACAGCACCAATTTTTTAATAAAAATTGAAAAGTAAAACAATATACTTCAATATTAACATGAATAAAGTGACCATATTTCCAATCAATATATATTTTGATATAAAAATGAATACTATTATGTAACGGATATGTGTCTATTGATCAACATTGTCTATTTGAAATAATATATTAAAAACTAATCAAACTAGACAGCCTATCATTATTAGTCTCGATGATTAGCGGATTATGCTGTGAAATAAACGGTCAATATAAGAAATCCAGTAGCCAGTCTTATACAAAAAAGATGAAAGCTGGGATACAGTTCAGCATATATCAGAACTGGAAAAAGTTGTGGAACAGAGAATACACTTCAAGCAGAACGGGCTACAGCGGAAGCGGCAAGTGCTTCCAGGTCGAAGGGCTGCAGATGATTCCTCCAGAAAAGTGAGGAACCTCGCTTGAGCTGCTTGTGGGTGTTGAGGTACTGCCAACAGCTGCCCCAGCCGGAGAACTCGGCATATTTGGTGGCATCCAGTTTGCAACCTTTCACAGCCATTACTGTCGACACCACCTTGATAAGCATCAAGGATTTTGTATAAATATATGTTTTATTGGTCTACATTAACCAGTCTACAAAAATTGACACCTTATATAAGGCAATAAAAGTCTACTTATATTAACAATATTCATATAGAGAATTATATACTGAAAAGGTAAACAGTAAACACAAACTAAAAATAAATAAACACAAACGGACAAATTTTAGATTTTTTAAAATTATATCGAAACAATTACTTAAACAAGTACCTACTTAAACATAAAATTTATTAACAATATGTAAAAATAGTCTAATGTAAAGTAGACTATTGTGCTGATAAATTAATGCATTATACAATTTACATAATATACAACATTAATATAAATAGGGTTCCCAAGCTTTCATCAGATGAAAGCATGGAGATATAAATAATAACAGTAGAGATGAAATACGAGGACGAAACACGGTGGGTTTTCACTTTAAATAAAAGACTAATTAATTAGTCAACGAAAAGCACAGAGGACATTTGGGATATCCAGTGTAAAACAGACAACTCAAAAAGAAAATAGTGCCATTATTTTATCATTGTTCATTTAAATTTAGCAATCTGTCAGTATATTAAAATAATTTAAAATTCACACACTTTGCTTGATTCGAATGTTTCTTTTTAGGTTGTTTGTTTATATAAGATGTGTAGAAAATGTGTAACTCAACTTAATATGTGGTTCTAGTTATATTTCTATGATTAGCCCTCGCTCTGACATAATTTTTAATGATTTTAAAAGTACTTTCGTGTCTAAAATGTTACTATTTATATGAACAAATTAAGAGAACGATCATCTCATTAAAAAAGTAAACATCATTAGAATTTGTCAAACAATTATTATATCACTTAAGTTTTATTAACAATAAGTTACAAAAAATTACAAACGAGCGTAAAAGTCTGAAAATATTTTAAATGTAATATTTGCCACAGAATGACATCACATAGAAAATTATATGACATATTTAATAAAATTTCCGAGATAGTTAGATATTTAATTTAAGAAATTGTTTTAATAAAATATCCTATATTATAACATTATTCAGTTTAAAAGAAATCAAGCGGATTTCCATGAATTTTTAAAGGTAACTATGATTCTGGATTCTTTAAAACTTTTAATAAAGCGCGGTAACACCTTATAAAACTACAATTACCGATACAGTAGAAAAATCATATGTGATTGTATAGCTTTGAATGAACAAAGGTAAAATGGTTACCTGCATTGGATAGGTGAACTGGGAGGAGAGAAGCCAGGCACTACTCCGCCAGAGAGACATGAGTATGCTATTGGGGTCGTCATGGAGACCAACAATGTAACGACGGAATAACCGTGTAAGTAGATAGTAGCTGGCACACATGCCGACCTCGCCTAGAAACCGAGGCACGATGCCCTAATGAAGAGATAAATTAATCGATAATCAGGTTGATGATAATTGTTTGTTGTGCAAAATAAAACTATCAGTTTTCGATCATAACTTTTATGCTTCTCATGGACATATTAAAATCAAAATACGGAAGAATACAGAAAACACCTGTGACGATATTATCAGCTAGAGGTAGTGCAAGGTCTACAATATATTGATAAAATCGATAGGTTACTATTGCCAATAAATCGTTCAATAAAACTATGTTGATACACTCACTGAACACAGGTTATCGGAGACTCAATCTGTTTAAATGTAAGCGTGTTACATTATTTACTGGTTACATGATATTCCTTTAGTAATTAGTGAGGCTAATTAAACATAAACAAAGTTATCATATTGATTAATACATACACACGCTGAGTGGTAATACAAAATTAATGAACTATATTATACGACAGGAGGTGATATTAAGAAACTAACATTTGCTCATATTCGTAAAACAATATATCAGTCCTGTAATAAAGATCTAACTAATCCAAGCACGATACAATTATAATTAATTGATTTACTGTGAAATATATTTTGTAAGTTCACAATTAACTTTCTTGTTTTATTCGTGGATTATCCAAGTGACAAAATATTTAAATAAATATACTACTTATGTTTGTAATTATATTTCGACTTACATAATATGACAAATTCTATCGTTATATTTTGAAATGTTGCCTGTACTAGAAGAATTATTTCTGTGTAACAGTAATTTTTGTTTGGATTTAAATAAATTCATTTATCAGCCGGTAAAAAAGTATAAATTAATTTAGACTAGATAATTAGAAATGAGAATAACATGTTGATAACACGCTAATAATTTTTTTTAAGTCTCGACAGTATTTGAAGGTACTAAACAGTTTAACGGTTTACTAATTTAATTTTATGAGTGTACAAATCTTGAAATGTATTTGTGCATACATAAATAGTTAATGTTTATCGATTATTCCAATGATGGAAATAGGACTGGCCGCTCTAATTACAAAATATTAAAATAAGTTATACTTGTTTAATTAAACATTTATTATATTTACATTCACAAAATATTTTAATTAATAAAAGTCACAGTTTTTCATAATGAATTTAACAAAAGAAAAAAGAAAATGTAACGCTCCTGCTAACATCTTACGTAATAACACACCTGAAAGAATCCCGAAAGTCCATTCTCCTTGTAAACAGAAATTACCGCATTGGGAAACCAAGCGTACTGTGTCTCTTGACCGACGAATGCTGCCATTTGACGGATTGCAATGACTATAACACCAAAATATAAATAAGTACAATATGATAATATAAAACTATAAGTATTAACCTAAAATACATATTTCAAAAAGTTTCAAAACATGTAGACATTGTACTTGTTTATACAATTTTACATTATATTTTATACATTATACAAAAAACAGTAAAATATATTATATTTAAATGTAAATTATATAAAAATGTAGAAATGGAATATACAATCATAATTTGCACAACTTTAATTTAATCGATATTTTTATTTAAAATGTTTAATATATTTTAACATTAAAAAAAATTATTTAACCTTTTAATTCACTCATTCATTATTATATATTATTATTTATTGTTTAAAATAATGCAAATAATTTAATTTAAAAAAAATGCAAATAATGCAAATTAAAAGTACTCAACGCTAGACAATGATTGAACATTGGACAAAGAACGCGATTTGCTACACATTACTTATACCATTATGACTATGTTATGAAGAAATAAGTAATAGCTACCTGTTTAAAAAGTTCAACTTTGAACTTTAAATAGTGAAATGTACAAATAAACAAATATCAATACAAATTTAAATGTGATTGATGTATAAAATAGATTAAGACTAGTGGGGTACCCTGTCGATTTTCGACTCTTTTTGTTTTCCAATGTTTTAAAACATATTGGAGGGAGGGGGCAGGGAGGAGGAAGGGGATTAATAATTTAAATTATTTTTAATCTGACTGATGTTAATAAAACAGATTAAGACAATATTGTTTATATGTAATATTTCATTTTTAATGTCAATAAATGATGAGATATATTTCAATAAAATTATAGTTATAAAAATATTAGTTAGGCAGAATTTACAATTAACAACCAATAATATTTTACAATGGTAAATAAACAACACCTTCATCAATAAATTCAACATTATTATTACTCAGACATCTGAACAGTATTAAAATCAAAAACGTATAAATCAAAACTTTTAAATGCAAAAAAAATCTACAAAAAAAGGATACCTACAAATTG
Organism: Coelogynopora nodosa; assembly: GCA_034780555.1. Classification (NCBI taxonomy): domain Eukaryota; kingdom Metazoa; phylum Platyhelminthes; order Proseriata; family Coelogynoporidae; genus Coelogynopora; species Coelogynopora nodosa. The sequence goes on along the minus strand of JAUZND010000375.1, from coordinate 2,135 downwards.
ACATTGACTTGTACAACCAAAATAATATTAAAGTAAAAAAATATCTGCAATGAAAGCACTAAGAAACGCAGACAACTCACCATGAAACGGCTGTGTAAGCACCACGTCAATAACCTTGATGAAGCCCATTTGCATGATCTTCTTCATAAAGTGTGGCATGCTCACTTCCTCCATCACACAGTCAACAGACCGTAAGCCATCACACTCAGCAAACTCGGCATCCTCCTCGTGATCCTTCACAAGATATGTGGCGAGAGTGGCCGAATTCATACGCAATAGGATAGTCTTACAGAACTGGGCTGCTATCCCAGTTGTGAAGAGGTTCACTAGGCCTACCGTCTGACGCATATGACTTATGTAGCTACCCACCCAGGGGTACATGTAGATTGGGGATTTGAGACCGACAATGGAGAGCAGGGTGTTGGAGAGTTTGGGACGGAGGGGTTCATGGCCCAATCGAATGAGAATGGTGGCATAGCGGACTGGATTGTATAGGTAGAAGAAGAAGCCAATATCAGGACTTGTTGAGTTTTTAAATATATCTTCTGAATCATCATTCTCACTGTCTGGATGATCACCATGCTGGATAACAATATGACAAAAAACTTTAAAGAATTGCATCATTACATTATTTTAAAAAAATTTACGTAAGAAATAAGTGGATTGCACATATGAACGAATATTATAAATATATCAATTTATTATGATTGATATCAGTGGACCAAATGATGAGAGGTTAATAAACCTCAATTGTTATAGACAAAAAATAAAAGACATAAAAATACACTATATAACTGTTCACATCTACATACAAAAATTATAATTTTTAAATTTATAAAATAAATTAAATGTTCTATGTAAATTACTGGAAATAAAATAATTAAACTATTATTTTCAAAATATCAGTTATTTCTTTTCAGTGGCGGACGAGAGGAAGCACTGTTAGTTAGAGTTCCCGAAAGCCTACTAGTGACTGTTTGGAACTCATATATATATATTCGAAGCAGTTATATTAACCGATTTTAATTCAGCCGATTCTAAACGCTATCAGCTAAAAGTTGTTGTTTAAGAAATCTCATAAATAAATATGAGTTTCAATATTCATACATTCATCATTTAAAAGCAGTAATTTATTCACATTGTTGTACTAATAAAGTTTTACTAATAATTATTAACAGTAGCATAATTATATATGTCAAAATTCAACTGGATATTTCCATCTTCATTTTTTAACTACATGGATGACATGGTATACAGAATCATTATTATTAATTCAATTGATTAATCAATTATAGTTATTTTATTACAAAATGCATCACTGTACATCATAAACTTGGTAAACTTATACAGGTTTTCTTTCACAATCTACAGGGTAAAAAATTCATACCTGAAACAGAAATATCATAGAAATCAGTCATGATTAATGTTTTTGAAAACTTGGGGAATATGTTTTATCAATTATGTTTTAAAACTTTTCATCATTAGTTTCTATCCACATGTGGATACACATTGAGAGATACTAAATGTTACTAAAAAACGTTTGCTAAAAAGGAACATTAAGGAGGAACACAATTTGGTTAAAAATGTATTTTCATAATATTTTTATTTATTACTCATAATAAAAATTTCAATGATCTCAATCTTTATTAATATAATTAAACATAATTACATTTATTAAGCAAATTAATTATTTTCATTAATTTATGGGTATAACATATAGAAAATTTTCCTTGTTTCATAGTTTAGTTCACTTCTTGTTCATAAAGTAAAAATTAATTAATTATCTCATTATTTATTCAGTTGTTTACGGGCTATTAAAATATAGCTAATGTTAATGACAAGTATTTAGCAAAATGGCAACGCCTATAGAAACAAAAGCTAGAAAACAATTTTGGTCAAAAAATAATATTTTTAATTTACTCAAGTTTAATTTTACCCAAACAAAAACAACAAAAATTTATATATGAAATTAAAATCAATTTTATATTTTTTGCTAAATGCATAATATTAACCTCTCCACGGGCTATTTGAGATACCACATTTCAAGAACATATAATGTCAACTTACTAGAGAGCTGAAAGCGGTCAACAATTTTTTAATTCAATAGCTCATTTTTCATAAATGAAATTTAATAA
>JAUZND010000374.1:0-14196 GCA_034780555.1 Coelogynopora nodosa | reverse complement strand
CTTGCCTTTGATTGGTCCAGTGCACAGCTCAACTCCGCTAAATAGTATGGGCTACACTCTTCCCCTTCAGGGCCATGAAGAAGAGCCTCCCTGTTTAGGATTTTCTTCGCTTCACGGTTCTTAATTCTCTCCTCTCTAAAGAATCGGTAACGGCTAACCCCCGCATACACTTGTACGAAGCGATTAGCCTTCCTCTGGTCGGAGGAGAACTCACGTCCACCATCTACCAGCACCCTATGAGGTAGATGTTGTAAACATGGATGTAAAAAACACTGGAAAATATATTGATGACCACATGTAACAAATTCTCCGCCAATACTGTTCAGAAATATTATATTTTTAGTTTTGCATTAAAAGGGTTTATTTTACAAAAAACATTCTAAACGTGAACAAACTATTAGTCTTAAAATTGATACTTCCTGCAGAATACAATTTATTGGTTAGTGTACATCAAAATAAATAAAATGTGACTCTGTCTTTAGTGTTGCATAAATGCATTCCCCATGTACACTACATACATTTTTTGAGTATATATCCAGCGTTCATTCCTAGGTATTGTGGACGCACTAAGCTGTTAAATTTGCAACTATTTGAGCAACAATAATCGTCTTGTTCGCAGGGTGTGCCAGGTATTGAACAATTCGAACAGAATCCAGTCTGGCAGATCATATTGCCGCAACAATCTGCAATAGATGTTAAGCAAAATGCCAGCTCCTCCAGACAGGCCGCCACTGTATGGAAAAAGGAGTACATGTATATTACAATGTGTAGTAGTAATATAATGTAGAAGAATTATAATATAAATATATCAAAATTAAACAATTTTTTTTAGTAACTATAAAGAAGCCAAAAAAATCGAATAAAATGATGTTGAGCGAAACATATTAAAATATAAAATAGAAAGTAATATATAAGGCATGCAAATTAAAAACACTGCTTTCAAGTTAAAGTATAATCTTGATTCCTATGTGTAACTATAGTCAATTAATTTAGTCTTATATAGCACACTAGTATATGTTTAGGAAAATGTAAGAAAAAATATCACCCATGGTTTACTGTACTGAGCATTCACCTATTTTTATTTCTCTTGTATTGATAATTAAAAAAAGCACGTTGTACCAATCATTCCAATGGACTTATGTATTATTGATCAACAATTTGGAAAGTACAGTTATGTTTATGTTTGCGAATTTTAACATTTGTAACAGCGTACCGTATCCACAACCATTGTTCGCGCGGCTTTGAAAAAGACTCAGATAGAGACAGGGACGTGAACAAATTGTCAAAACATATTTTGTATCCATGTCCTCTATTATTTATTCACAAAGAAGCATTATTTACCATATCGTCATCAAAAGGCCTTCAATTTCGTATTACTCGCTATTGTGCGACAAGATATGGTTTGATGTTACACAGATACTGTGAGTTGACCTCTGACGGCATTCACAACTTTAACCTGTACGTATTCGTCTTGTTATGGATAAATGTTATTAATTTACACCGGGTCTTTAATGGTAGCTAGCAAGTGTTTGTCTAGAGCAAGGTTGTATTGAAACACAATGCAAAGAAACATCCATACATATTATATATTTACACGTCAAATAGTAATTATTCGTACAAATTTAGAGATATCATAGTTGACCATAAAATAAATACAAAATAAATCTATTAAAATTCATTTTATTAAATCTATGTATTATTGTAAAGTTTTAGGAACATATTTCGAATAAATATTTTTTTGCGTGAAATTGACACATTTGACAAAAGTAATTTAATTAAGCTCCAATTCAAACGTGATTTCATAAGAAACATTATCCAAGGTAAGTACACATACAAATATGACTGGATTTTATATTGCATTTTCCTAGTTTCTTTATTGCACGTGTTAAACTTGTTAAGAATGATACCGGGGCATTTCTGACATTAAAAATGTAGACATTTTTGTTTTTGTATGAACTATTTATTGATATGAAGAATACCTTATGATGCATGGAGAATACCTTATGATGCATGGATAATACTTTGTAGGCTATATGCATTGAGTATTTTTTTCCGTTTAAATTCGTCCAACTGCCAGAAAACACACGTATACTTAATAAATTCAACTTTATCCACATATATTGATTTGCATAGAATAAAATTACGCATACATACTCATTTGTAAAGGTGTTTATGATACTCTGATATCGATTATACATCGTTCGTTACGCTCACTCGGATTAATAGATATCCTCGTATCATAAATTAATGCTTTACATATTTCGTATAAATAATTATCAATTAGCCTAATTTAGTAGGTCATAATAATTATTATTAACAAAAAAGGTACTATTTAAATTTGTAAAATATAAATAATATTTACAATTTAAATCAACTATACGAGGGTGTAGCAAAAAGTTCCAGGATTATCCAAAAATTAATTTATTAATGTAAATCAATCATTAGTGGGTATTCAAGAACCTATCATTATACGAGTAACATGTATAATTATAAATGAACAAGTAAAAAACAATTATTGTCCTTCAAAATATTGTCCTGCACTGTCAATGCATTTCTGCCACCTGGTTGTCCCTTTCTGGAAGGTTGTTCTTTCTGAAGGCAAGACGGGAAATTCCATTCAGAATTCTTGTAACCTCAATATTGAGTGCATTATTATTATTGAAGCGATGTCCTTTTATTTGCTTCTTGGACTCAGGGAACATAAAAAAATACGCAGGTGCAAGATCAGTCTAATAAGGAGGATGAGGTGAGAAGTGATGTTTGAGAAGGTACGTTATTTTGATGAAACCACCATCTTCCACATAGAAGCAATTGGCGTTTTTCTTGCATGCTTTGCATAAAGGGTCATGATTATAATAAATTTTAAATACTACTATAATTAGTATTGAAAGTTAGAAATCAATTAAATACTGCTGTAATTAGTTTTGAAAGTTAGAAATCATAAATCTGAAAGAAGAACAATGTGCAGCTATAACATTCTGTTTTCTCTTAGGTGTAAATCAGCTAACGAAACGCATGCTAAGCTATTACACGCTTTTGAAGAAGATGATTTGTCAAGATCAAGAACATTTGAATGGTTTTCCCCATATTCAGCTGGTAGTGACTCCATCAAGGATAATCATAGAAGTGGTCGCACAACCAAAGCAAATTGAATCAGTTAAAGTTTTCCTCTTACAAGATAGGTGTATTGGTTTGAAGGATATTGCGCAAGAAATCGGTATAAATTAAGATTCTGTTCGCCACACTGTGTTTGAGATACTAAAATACAGAAAGTTGGCTGCTACGTGGATTCCGAAGTTTATTACAGAAATGCAGAAATGGCATCGAATGGTACAGTGTCAGCAGTGGAAGGATCTTCACAAACGTCATGGAGATCAATTTCTGAACTCTATTGTAACATGTGATGAGTCATGGTATTACTATTATGACCCAGAGACAAAACAGCAGTCGAAACAGTGGACTAAGAAAGGGGAAGACAGGCCTTTGAAAGCAAAAGCCATGTAGTCAGCAAGGTCATGCATCAGTATCTCAAACTGGTGTTTTTCGATAGTCAAGGAATTATCATGGACCATGTTATTCCTCCTGGTGTTACTGTTAACAGTCAATACTATTCTGATGTTTTGCGAGGTCCCTTTATGCAAAGCATGCAAGAAAACGCCAATTACTTCTACATGGTGGTTTCATCAAGCTCTCACACATCTCGCAGAACTTTGGAGACATTTGAAGACTTACAATTTGAAATTATTCCTTATATTTCTTATTCCCCTGATCTTGTTCCTGCTGATTTTTTTCTGTTTCTTGAGTTTAAGAAGCATATAAATTAAAAAGACATCGCTTCAATAATAATAATGCACTCAATATTGAGGTTACAAGAATTCTGAATGGAATTTCCCATCATGCCTTCAGAACAACCTTCCAGAAATCGACAACCAGGTGGCAGAAATGCATTGATAGTGCAGGACAATATTTTGAAGGATAATAATTGTTTTTTACTTGTTCATTTATAATTATACATGTTACTCGTATAATTATAATACCTACTAATGATTGATTTACATTAATAAATTAATTTTTGGATAATACTGGAACTTTTTGATCCACCCTCGTACATGCGGTGCAATTCACTGTCTTGTACAGGTTAGAGTTAGATTGACTTTTCGATAAATATCCTAACAATAAATTTTCCTTTGAAGTGATATTGATAAAATTCGAGGTGTCAAGAGACATTTTCCTTTTAAAAAAAAGACAAAGTTAGTGATCTGATTTTGTTTTTCAATTAATTAGAAAAATAATAAAGATAAGAAAATTAAGCACTGCTCTGTAGTTCCGACACAACTTAAAAAATATTATATGACTTAGGCATTTTAAACTTTACCTAAGAATATTTTACCTAGTTATAATGGATTCAATATTAATAATCACACTATAGTCATTTACAGAATACAAACACTTCATATAGAACTTTTAAAAAATAGGAAAACAACGGTTTTTCCTTCATACTTATTGTTTTTATATGAGCTTTTAGTAGGATTATTTGAATTCTAAAAATAGCACTAATAAAAAACACCTGCTACAAAGTCAGTGGGTGAAACTTATTTAGGGTGGGGTGCAGAAGTGTTAATGACTCAGTTAGTTTTGGAGGAGATCAAGTTGATATAGTGTGTGATCATATGATCAATAAACAGGTAGTAGAAATTGACCTGCAACACAAACTACAGTAGACATACCTTTGCTGAAAACATATATTTATAAAATGCATTTTATTATATGCTATTTAGTTTTGCATTATTTTTTACTTAATTTATAATAATAATTATTAATATATGCCAAAAATGGCAAAAAGTGTGTTTCTTAATTCACAAAAGAAATGAAATAAACATTAAAATTAATATTATCAGACTTGATCTAACTATGATTTTTTCATTGTTTAATATAAATAAATATGCCAATATTATACATTTATGTCTTGAATATAAATATAATAAGTTAAATTAATTAATACATACATTTAATAGAAAACACATTAAATTGAAGTCATATAATTCTGAATATAAAAAAAGCTTTTTGTATCATACTTAAATATTATTAACTAAACAGCTAACAGATTTCAAGTATATTTAATATATTTTCATTATTTCAATACTTTATTATGTTATCTTCAGATTATGAAGCTATTATTATATTTATCAATTTTTTTTACTCAAATATTTTTATTACAATTATTTATTTCTTATGTTGATTATTTATATTATAATAAATCATTAAATGATATAATTTAGCTTTGATTTGAATGTTCATATATGCTTTCATTTTTTAATTTGAACCTGATATGATTAATATAAATCCATAATTCATACTGATTCAATGAATTTATAGAACTGAAAATGTTTGATTAAAAGACGTATACATGCAGAAAATTCCTTCATTATATACTTTTATGTCTAATAAGATGCATTTCAGTCTATTATAATTGAATACTCAGTGGCTTTAGGTAGACATAAAGATTTAACTATAAAAGCCCATAATACTTCATTTCATAATATTAAAAAAAGTTTTTAGTCAATTAGAATAATAAATCAGTTTCCTTAAAGCCTATAACAAATATAAAGTTTTGTTTATGAATGATATCATTAATTTTATGTGTAATATATTTCATTAATATTTTTTAGTAATATTAATTGACTATTTATATTTTAATGTTTTAACCTTTCATGACTATCAATATTTTAAATACATTTTTATTACTGTTAGTTTATTGAACTTTGAATTTAAAAACAAAGTATATATTGTATAAAATATATTTATGTATTACATATACATTTGGAAATCTAGACATATTAAAAAAAGTAATTTATTTATGAACATACAGTTGAAAACTATTGTTTATTGCTAATTTACAGGATGACTTAAATGTTTATTTATTATTTATTTTTTGGCTCAATGATATTAATTTTCATATTTCATTAACAAGTTATTGATGAGCTGAATTTAATTGAAACAATCATTTATTGTGATATCATTAACTGATAATTAATAAAACAAATGTTATATTTTTTTGACATTAGTTTATTGAATTTTTATATATATTTAGTTTTAAAGATACTGCCAATTAAAGTCTAATTGTTCTTTCTATTTTATAGTGAATTCATATTTAGTACAAGAAATATTTCAATTAAAGAACCATATTGTTTTTATTGAGGAAAATCATAGAGAAAAGTGGAATAATTTTATGGAAGATGTTGCAAGAAATACTGCTCAAATTGATACAATAAAATCACAAGTGAATGCAATTGGCCCTTTGCAAAGGCACTGCCAAGATCAGAAGCAGTATTTTCTCAACAAAATCAGCCAACTCAAAGTTCAAATTAAAACAATCATTGCTATGGCTGGAGGACCCCAACCTGTCAAATGCGTATGCGGTAACCAGTTTCCAGTTCCTCGAAGTTTTAGTCAATTCGCAGTTAATGAAAATCAGTCAATTATAGAAAACCCTTTGGAAAATTGTGAGAGTTCGTCACTACATTCTATGTCTTCAATCTTGGGATCTTGCGCTGGTAAGTTTCAAATCATATTTAAAAGTGGTTTAAAAATTTTAGGTTCGATTGAGTTAACTAGACTAATTTGAATCTGACCAATTTAGTTAATTGAACTAAAATAAATATTACTTAGTTTGCAAATAAAACTGCACTTTTGAAATTTCTTGGTTTTATTCTGATTAATACAGCATTGAATTACTTTGTTGTCTATTTAGAAAAATAATTGGCATCAATTGGTTCAACTTGCTCATAACTAGACTTATACTAAGTGATATATAATTTTCTGCTTAAGAAATTAACGTAATTATGTTCACATTCTAATGTGTATATATTTACATATGTGCATATGTGATTTTCAATCAGAATTTGAGCCATCACCCACAGTCCCACAGTACCAACGACCCACAGTCGCAGTTGCAACACAAACAAATGTAGAAGGTATGGAAATGGAAACACAAACTCATGCAAGGTCTTGTAAGTATTATCTTCATTATATTATACCTTGTATTATGAATTCAACCCTTGTAATGGTACCTACTTTAGATTAAAGTCTAAACATATATGTATAACATTTTATAAATATATTATGAGGTAAGCCCTTAGCGCCCTCATTGGTTATAAAATGTGGACTGTGATTTCAATAGTGGCCCACTTGATGATGGAATTAACTATTCTGCTTAATACTCTCACCCTATACATGTCAATAATTGTCTCGGTTTAGATAGGAATAGATTGTAAATATACGAAAAATAGATGAGCTGTTCTGATTAGCAAATGTACAGTACATTGTAGGTGTAGGGTATGGTGGCCGATAATGTTTTTTTTATTAATCACAGTGTGTTTATCACATGATATTTAGTGTGTGTTTATCACATGATATTTAGTGTGTGTTTATCACATGATATTTAGTGTGTGTTTAATACTAAACTGATGTGTTTAGTGATAAACGCATTCATTTAACTATAAACACATGTTCTACAAATTCTATTCACAATTCACAATAGCTGGTGTTCCGATTAGCCATTTTTTCTAAATTTGTACCATAATTCCGATTAACCGATGTAGACTGTATCTGCAAATGAATATAAATATTACACATTTAAATAGATTTTCTCTATGCTGGTGAACATGTTATTAATAATATTTTGATAAATGTGGTTAGAGATCACCAATCTAAACTAACAATGTTCCAAAGAAGCTATATAATTAAAATATACTACCGATTTATATTTACCTATGATTGAGTTTTAATTTTTTAATGAGCTAAGTTTTATTTTACCGCTTAATTTTTAAAAATGATAAAACAATAATTCATACCTATTCAATTATTTTTACATTTGAATAGTTTTTTATTTCGCATATTTTGTACTAATTAATTGTAAACATGAATAAGCCATTCGTCATACAAGAGAACTCCTAAATAAGAAAATGTTTATGGGGACCCTTTGCAAGATTGTAATCCAGTCAAATTTTGGTGAAAGATAACCGAACCTGGAACTAAATACACAAGAGCTATTGTATATTTTGTATCAAATGACGTGCAATTTTATGGAGAATGTCAGAAAAAAGCCAAAAACTCATATGCTGGTGGAAAAAAAGTTATGTTTATTTTTGTATAAGGGATATAAACCAAATTTTCCTTAGAAATAATCACTCCCTTTTCGGTGGTTACTAAATACAAGTCTAAAAACTGTTTAAATGTATTATTTTAGTATGTAGAACCAAAGAAAGCATACAGAAGCAAAGAAAATTTACAATTACAGCATGGAATACTATATTCTAAATGTTAAACAATTGCTCAAATAAATGTCCACCACTCTACTTCCTCTAGCTCATCCTTGCTGTTGTCTTGTTCGACTTAAGCATTCGCACAATCGTAACCTCGACAGTCACCACAGGCTGTTACGTAGTTAAGACCATGTTTTAGAAACTTCGATAGTTACAATGTACCCAGCGGATGTATGCGTGATTTTCAAAGACTCCGAAAGCAATGAGAAGTTATCGAGAGTTAGGAAGGGACTTGACACGCTGATTGAATACAGTAAAAAGCAAAATAACATATATCTGCTTACTTACCTTTGCTAACGTAAGAAAGAGAAATAAATAGCTAAAGATAGTGAAAGTGCATGCAAGCTGCAAGGGTGATTATACAAAGTTTTTGAGATTAAGTGAAATCAACGAAAAGGAGAGAGCACAAAAACAAGATCTTCGTTGTGTATATTCAGTTGTAAAGATTATTGTTTCTACTGTGTGTGAAGAAGCATATATTGATCCTCGGCATCCCGACAGGCACAACATTTAAGAGCTTCTACTATCAAGAAAGGTAACGAAAAATGGACCTAAAAAGTAAGGGATCGTTTACTATCTTGCTCTGACTTCGTCCAGCCTGAGGCCCGATACCATGATCGATGCCGCAGTAGGTTTAACATCACTGACGCTGGAGCTGAAAAAGGAAAACAAGGACGACAACCTGATTGAGATGGCCAATTCTACTTTGAGCAAGCTTGTGCATATCTGCAGTGCCAAGGGTAACTAATCACTGTTTCTGACTTAGATAGGAAGATGGTGGAACTCTCAGGGGTAACCTTAATCAGGTTGACAGTGCCAAATGATTTCAAAAACTGCTAGATAAAAAGTACGGCGAACATTTGTATTTTACCAAAAACTCTGGAAAAGTGAATCTGATCTGCTTTAAAGACATGGCAATTTACATAATAAGTGAAAATGATATGAAGAAAAGAAAAACCATATTGCAGATGAAACGGAGCATGTTATTCTTGCAGCAGCAAAGGGAAGTGGGATGGATTGTTTACCACTCAGCCTCCAAATTTTCATGAAGTCTCTTGTTTCAGCTGAAGTTATGCAAGGAAGTATTGGACAATGCCTTCTTAAAGCTGCCTCTTCTCAATTCTACCTCTTATGTTAGGCCCTGCAATTGAAATGGACAACGTTTTTAGTTCAAATTGGCTAATTGATAAGCTATCCAGACTAGGCTTTTCCCTGTCGTACAAAGAAGTTACAAAGTACAAACAGTCAGTGGTTACAAGTATTAATTCCACAAATGTTCTCCTTCAACCCTCACTGGTAAGTGCACACAATTCGTGACAGACAATGTTGACCACAACATAAGAACTCCGCTTGGGAAAGGAACTTTTTTATGGGATGGGGACGATAGCAGTTACTAGCCACCCAGAACAAAAAATGAGCATTAATGATCAGCAAGTTCAACGACTACAGAAACTGCTCAAGGGCAAAGAAGTTGTCGCAGACAACAGTGTTCCAATCAGCTGGTATAACATGCAAGTTGGTGCTGCATTGAGGTCAGTTGTGTTTCGCCCTATCAAAGAGTTACTTGAAACGATGTTAGTGTCACCATCTTTCCTAAAACTTGACCTGCTGTGGCAGTCTGCTGCCTTCTTCAAAGTACAAGGCAAACCACGTCCAAATTAATTTGGCTTTATGCAATCTGTTTCTCGTGGAATTCATCCTCCTAAATCTACAACGACAATACTCCTAATCATCGACATAAACCCATCTGATTACTATTGTATCTATTCAGTTCTTCTTTGCATTTTGGACCAATCGAAGAAACTCGACATAAGTGTTCCTTGTGTAACCTTTGTCCAGCCTCTCTACTTCAAAGAAATGGAGATAATTACTGCGAAGTCAATAAACATCGTTTGCAGGTTGGGTGAGTTCCACACATTAATGACTTTTTTATGCAACATAGGAGATTTGATGGGAGACTCTGGTTTTGAAGAAGCACTCCACAGGGTCTATGTCAAAAATGAGGTTGAGCACATGATGACTTGGAAAGCAATTGTGAGATCACTGCGAGGACATATGTTTGTTGATGCTGCGCTGCATATGAGGCTTATGGAGGATTTCTTCCTAAGTGATGTTGTAAGACAAGTTGTTCGAGAAGAAGAAACACCCAAGGTCAATCTTCCTTCTTATAAAGATGAAAACGACAGTCAATTACAAGACTCTGTGTTTGACAGTTCCAAAGCCATAAAATTAAATGAATCTGATGTAAACGAATAACAGGACCTGTGCAACAATTTATGACAGACAAAGTAGCAGAAGAAGCTAGTGAAAGTACAGAAAGCTTAGACAAATTGGCACTTGCTTAGGAACTACGAAAGGAACATCTGGAGAGAAAAAAACTCACGAACAGCATCACACTGGTTGTTGTATACTGACTATATTGCCGTTATAATGCAATTTATTCGAGCTGAGAGAACCAGTGATTGAAAGATGCACCTCACTGCCACGGCAAAGATGCTCAACCTTTTTTCTGTAATACTATAGGACACATTCATTACACAAAAACGCATGCCTTTATGTGCAGAGAATGGAAAGCTTGCCTCAGAAACAGTTATGACTTTATCAACAGCTAGCGGTAAACAAGCTGTTCTCAGTCAGGCGAAGTGACCGGTATTGGGCTGGGCTCTGGACAAATCTTGATGAGATCGCTAAAGAATCTCGGAGGATTGACTCGAGGGCGTGGAATGAATGAGTCTGGTTTGACTCTCAAATCTAGTGAACAGCATGTAGAAGTCACCTTCAGCCGATGTAATAGGGATTTGCAAGATCTGGTGTGTAGATATTTGACTGTTTTTCCCTGTATACAGTCCATTTGACCTAGATGAGAAACAGCTGAAATCACTTTCAATTGGGCTGACTGCAGCCTCTGCAGATGGCGTAAACTCTGACAAAGCTGAAGTTGTTGGCAACCACACCCAAAGTTTGTGCAGCTCCAATCTGTGTACATGCCGCAGCAATGGTCTTAACAGCGTAACAGCGGCCTGTGGTGACTGTCGAGGTTACGATTGTGCGAATGCTTTCTTTGGTTCTGCATACTAATATAATACATTTAAACAGTTTTTACACTTGTATTTAGGAAAAAACCATTGTAACTACCGAAAAAGGAGTGGTCATTTCTATAAAAAATAATCGTTTATGCCCCTCATACAAAAATGTACATAACTTTTTCCCCCAAACATCTGAGTATTGGGCTTTTTTCTGTCATTCTACATAAAATTGCGTTTTTTTAAAATATGAAATATAACTCTGGTGTATTTAGTTCTAGGTTCAACCAAAATTTGACTGTACTGTTGGGGCCTTATCATTGATTGTAGTCATAAAAAACAAAAGTATTCACTTGTATTATTGGGAATTTAAACAAGCTAACAAATATTATTTGATATATTTTAAATAATATAGATATATGCGAACCTTTTTTAAAACTATGGTAAAACTTATTTATAAGTGTGATTTTTTTACTTTAATGGCACATTTTCTGTATTTTTTAATTGTAATTTTTATGTCAAAAAGAAAATATTGAATAACGTTGGAAAAACTTGTTATATTTTTGTCTGTCGTATTTTACGATGTATTAGATAAGTAAATGTTGCCTGGCTATAATTTCGAATGTTTGCATTTTTTAAAGTTTTTGATCAGATATTATCGTCAGAAAACCAGAAAAAAAGTTTTCTCTTATCTGAAAAATATAAAAAATAATTGCTAGAAGTCCTTCGACACAAATATGTAATGAAATACAATAGACGAATAAAAAACTATTGTTGTAAAAAATGTACAAACAGTATTAATTTATTGTATAACTTAAAAAAATCTCACGAAAACCATACGTTAAATTTTTATTATTATTTTCTTTAATATTTAATTTAAGTGTAATGAGGCGTAAATTTGGCCTCTTTTATGCCTAAGTATTAATTTTCATGAAACATTTAAATAGGTGGTAGGCCCTACATATGTCATACAGAACAGAATGTTATAAGATGGGCAATGCAATTATGTATATACATAAGTAAATTGATTCATATGTTTCAACTGAAGATGTAATGGTGGAGGGTAGAAGGTAAAATTATTCACTAGCGACTGGTTAGGCTACTTGTTATTTGCTTTGAACAAAATAGTTTGATTTATTGGTTTCATATTTGTGTCTACTATATATTTATTATCTTTCAGATCATGTTGGTATTCAATATTCTCCACGGCTTGTGAACTCCTCAGAGCAAACTATATCTGGTGAGTAAATACTTTTTTGATTGGTTATTATTATTTTCTGTGTATGTGTATTTCAATAAACTGCTTATTTCTACTATGTATGTGATGACTATGAAGAACTGGGCTATACTGCAAAGTTCCTGTAGATCGATTAACTAGTGTAGGAGCAGTGCACATTTTAATAGTCTGGTGTTAAATTGATACTCTTGTGGTATATATGCAATAGGCTACTATTTATTGATTAATCTTAACTACACAGCCGTATTTAAGGATATTTTCCTATAAAATGTAGTACATACTATGTAATGTGCACGTTATTTCAGTGGTTTACAATTATATATATATTACTATATTAGGTTACATAATATCTCTCTGATATCGTATGATTTTTATATGATTGATTTAGATACACGTGCTTTCAACTGATACCGATTTCGAATATATGTACAAGTTATATTAGATTAGTAAAGTAAACATGTGAGCACTCGAATACAAATTTTAAAAAATCGATATGTGGAAATTAATGCATATCAATCAAAAATTATTTTTAAAATATGGCGATTTAATATTATATAAATGCCGAAATGTATATTTAGCGCTAAATTTAAATGGAAATTTATGTGTTCATAGACCTACATCAAAATGTATACAGAATAAAATCAAACTTGAAATACATTAGAATTTCTTTATTAACAATTGCCTTTGTAACAAAACTGAACAAATCTTTGCATAATGAAAAGTTCGGCTAATAGTAAGTTTTTCTTTGGATGAAGCGACTTACTAATATGGCAATTCTACCTTATTTTGTTATAATCAGTTACGAAAAATCTCTGAATAAACTGCTCGAAGAATATGGGATATTATTTTGTATGTAATTGCAATGGTGATATTTTTCACTTATATTTATTTTGGGTAGAATATCTATTATTTTGGGGTGTAAGGTGCATACTATAGTGTTTTATAATAAACTTATAATGAACAGTAAAAATATGGTTTTTGATATTTAATCTTTTGTTTACCATACTACATTTTTAACAATGACAGAACATGTAATTCAGAATAAAGAAATATATAGAAAAATTATCATTTGTTGCAATTCATCAAACTGTCACAATTGTACTTAAATTAATTGTCAATATTGTTCTTTTCAGATGATACGGAAGTGTTCTATCCTATTCCAACAACAAGTAAGTCTATTTTATGTTGAATATTTAATCTAATTACTTACATTGAATGCATTTTGCGAGACCCCGCGCGAAGTTATTATAGACTGTTATCCATTTTAAAATATATAATATCTAAGTAGGTAACACTTATATATATGAATTGATTCAACCAACTGATTATAACTTTGTGTTTTTCTTTACTGTTTCGTATTTCAATACATTTAAAAAGGTTAACTATTTTTTTGGTTATATAATAAACACAAACTTCCAAAACATTGCATATGGTATAGAACAGTTTGGAGACTGGAATAGGCGCCTGAACCACGTACTAATTTATAAGCATGCATTAAAATACATTATTATCTATTGTTAGATGCTGTAAATTGGCACTGACAAGCCCAATGCCGTATACATATATATATATATATATATATATATATATATATATATATATATATATATTT
>JAUZND010000372.1:0-14201 GCA_034780555.1 Coelogynopora nodosa | reverse complement strand
CTATAGCACTCTTTTTCATCAATTAATATGTTGCATATATGGGTGCATATGTATATATTTCAGACAGTATTATTTATTGCTCAGCCAATTTCCAATTGTTAAATCTGTGATTACACAGCAAGACAAGAGACAATGATGTCATATGGGTTGGGCAGATCACCAACAATCATATGTTTTCACACCTTAAATATTTATGTTGTGGGTATAAGGGGTAGAAAAAGGGAGATAAAAGATTAAGAAAAGGAAAAGATTAGAAAAAGGGTTCCCCACTTTATAAATACTACCCCAGGACCCATATTGACAACATCACCAAAGAAATCCCAAAAAATGTGTCTCTAATGTAATAAAGCATGCTTAATTGTGTCTTTTTAAAAATGGTAAACATTTTTAACAGTTATTGTAACTTTGGAATCTGTGTTATGTAGTCAAAACAATTATTTAATATTGAAAAGGATATTAATATTTAAAATATAAACATAGTTATGTAATATTTTTAATTTAGCTAAAAATTAATCTCATAAGGTAACAAAATAAAAGAGCTAAAGTATAGCTGAGTAAAAGAATAACCTAATAATATAACTTAAATAATTTAAAATTATAATACATATTTGCTGGAAACAGTATAAAACCATATAACCTATATTAAAAATGCTTAATTTAAGGTTATTTTAAAACAAACATTAATTTATATATTATAAATATTAACTGTTCTATATATAGATATAGTATAATGTCATGTGTATGACTATGACTCATGAGATTTAAGGGATCTAAAAAATTTGATGTCTTAACTTAATAATACTCCTTTTATATATAAAATAATATTTATAATAGTATTTCTAATACCTAATGCTGTATATAGCTAAAAATTTATTGCTTTCTTATATTAAAATAAATTAAATAAAATAAACAAAACTGATATTCTCATCTAATACATATGTGAATCATAACCAAACTCATATTCACCAAATTCATACTAATTGGATTATTATATATCGTACATATAGACAATTATGGCCATGTGCAGGCTTAGCATGCAGTCATTACATTTAAAGTTTTATAAACTACAATTATTATGGCTAAATTGTTTTCATTAGGCAACACAATGATGACCAAATCTCAGTTTTATAGAATAGTATGGTTTCAATTATTTCCATTGACATTTAATTTATCAAAGGATTTATAGAATTTTTCAAAAAATATTTATCAAAATAATTTGTGGTAAATACTTAAACATAAGTATTGTGCCTGTGAAATACATAAAACAATATTCTTAATAACAACAGTTGAATTCAATGCAAAAATGTGATTAATTTTTATATAAAACAAAATAAAAACAAACCAACCTCCAGACGCCATTTGTAAATACGCGTTACTTACCAAGTGAATTTGTAAAACAAAATAATTCAATAGGTACAATTTTGGTAAAAATTCCCAACACTTGCTATATTTTATAATCGAGTAAAAGTTTAACCAATATTTGCTGAAATATGTTATAACATATTATCAAAAATCGTATAAAGTTTGTATTTCCGCATGTTTTAATGGGCAGATAGAGTTATTAAATTTCATGAAAAATACTCGTATAACTTTTCATAATGGTAATTCGCAAAAGATTAGATATTTTGATTCGAATTTAAAAAAGTAATAATTTTCCCTATAAATATAACTTTTCTTTAAATGCGAAGCAAAAACTATTAGTTTTACTTCACTATGTATAGTTTCGGTTTAAAATATTATTTTGTTATTGCTAAATTATGTTAAATAATATCAAGTAACGAAGAAATTAATATAATGAAGCTTACATGCAAATGAATGCTGAAATGAAGCGAATACGACTATTGTGTGAAAAAACAAATGTTCTCTATACATATATTATTGCATATAGATATTTTGTTAAATAAATAAACTATTCTATGAAATATATTATTTTATTTCAATTTTAACAGGTAAACGTTAAATAGAAAAGAAAAAATATTTACAATGTAGGATGCGCAAGATACTACTTCGAAATAGTTAAAGAGATACACATACAAATAAACAATCATATAAAGTAACTTTAATTTTTGTATTATACGAACATTTTTATTCCTCCTGGATTGGCCAGTTTGTTTTCATACATATCCTTGTACCAAAATATCACTAAATTCAATATAATATGTGATTATTTTCTACAAAGTATAAAATCCATGAAAATTATTTTCATTATGTGAATATTATAAATTAACTAACACCATAATACAAACAAGGAAACTGGAAAATGTTCAATTTTAAGTCTTGCAAGAATATGTTTTTGATCTAAGGATATTTCCTTTTTACATAGATTTCTATATGGAGATCATAATTAAGAAATTATACAATTAAAGTAATATCTTATTCATCCTCAAATAATACGCGGTCATCGTTGTAGTTTCCGTGAAATTTCTCAAATTATATTATTACATAAATATTTATCACGGACATATCCTGGATTAGAAATGTTAAAACTTGTAAATAAAATTTCGGATCAGATTGTTTGTATATTTATTGAAGAAAATCGCTAGCGATTAGCGCATGTATTAATCTCCAAGGAATAGAATTTTTTTAGATGTGTGTAATCTATGACACAGACGACATTTAAATACACTATACTACAATTATTTAAGTTTTCCCTGAAATTAATAAGGAATTAGAATTGAAGCTCTATAACGTTAAATACGTAATAATATAGTTTTTTAAAATTATTTACAAATATCGATCGCAAGCAGCGTATACATTACTTACTATGTAATTAGGCCTATATGTTCAAAAAAATTTGCTATATTTTCAAATTCGTAAAATGGTACTAGCTTAGGCTGTATATCATATAGATTATTTTTATTCAAACAAAGGTAATAATAATCATAATAGATATTAATAATAAAAATGAATATATAATATATAGTGGTTTAGTTTACAAAATATTATATTTTTATCAAAAACAGTATCACAATATATAGAAAATCGTTCCCGAGTAGGTGATGTATCAATTTATGTATTGATTTCCACCAGTAAGTATATGTTGAATTCCCTCTCCAGTAAGAATTACTTAATCAATTGGAATTCGTAAAATAAAATTTATACTTTACCCAAACATATTAACTTTTAAATTCCACAATGGGGGCCTTTATTAAGACAGGACTGCGACTTGAGAGCCCAGAATTCATCAGTCATATGTGCCTGTATTGCGTATAGTATTAAACTAATTTAACAGACTAAACATTAATTAAAGTTTGGCGCGTTATCAATGGCATTTATATTTTCCGATTTGAGTTACATTCTCCACCACGACACTGGTACCTTCACTTACCGGAATAGAAAATACGGAACATGCAAACCGACTGATGTCATTACCTAATCTATGAATTGACGTTAACATATTACCAACATTTCAACAAATCAAGAAATACGTAATCGCGACTGTAGTTACCATCAACTTCACATAGCTGTCCCCATACTGACTTTTGAAGACAAAACAATCATGAACATGAAGACAGGAAATAATAATAATAATTTATAATCCTTTATTATAAATACAAAGTTTGTGTATAAAATGTGGAGAAAAACTCCCACAACCCCGGACAATAAGAGAGTCAAGTTAAGACACACTCACAAATACAGAGTACATAGGTAACAACAAGTGGGGATCCTGTCGTCAACCGAACCAATGTGTACATAATACAAGACTGAGAGGATGGAAACTGTGGACCATGGCGCTCACAATGCGCGCGCTGAAAATAAGCCATATTTGAAAATAATTCTGTGTACATTCATATACTACTGATAGTAATAAAGGGAATAATAATACAATAAGTGGTCAACACTGATGCGGATAAAATAGCCGGACAATACTGTCAGCAGGGTAATGTAATGTAAAGCGTTCACAAGTGAGACAAAATAAGCAACTTCCGCCAGCTCTATCATCAATAGGACGTACGAAATGAACAGCTGCGACATTAATGGATGTTAACTTAATTGTTATCGATCGATCATTAATTATTAACCCGGTTATGTAGGATTCTGTTGCAGCAAATTTTCGTTTATATCGAATAGATTGCTGCAAAAAGCCGTTGATAGTAGAGTTAGATATACGCAATGAAAAAAAAGAGAACACTCATAACTTAGGAGTTCGCGGATGATATAATATCTGCAATCGCAAAGATTTGGAAGGCGCGAGAAAAATAAAAATAACCCTTTTAGACATCTATTTTGTATAATTTCAAAGGTATAAAAAGTTTGGATATAATGGAATTTGGTAATCTAAAACAATAGATATTGAAATGAATGTAACGAACCACTAATGCACAGCTGATCACAGAGTTGAATACGTTGTTTCACTTGACTCAATTCACAGAAAGAATTAACAATTGGGGACAGAGAGAGAGAGAGAGAGGGAGAGAGAAAACAGATTTAGGGAATTAGAGGTAGGAATGTGTATAGAAGGGGTGGTGTACTAATAAATGCAGACAATATATCATAATGTTAGCAGAGAGAATATACACAAGACTTAAATATATATAGTAGCAACACTTGTGGAGATGTGTGAGAAATTACAATATCTTACAAACATGAAGAAGAAATGGAGGAGAACTACAATTTCATTTGACTGTAGACGACCAGTGGAGATAAAATGAAAATGTTCCAAATTGTATGAATAACTTGGTTGGTGAGGATTTCAGCCCAAGAGTTCTTTCCTGATAATGTCACAGTGAGTGGGAGGTTCATCCTAAATAGGAGGAATCACAGTATCTGGAAGCGTGGTAATACCTCAGATGAATAATTGGTCTTCATCTGAGTTTTGATGGACTATGAAATTAATTACAAATCGTAGATATTTAACTATGGCTAGGATAGATAGGTAGTGCATCTTTGTTTATTATAGATATATAACTCAGACACATTTACATGCATCAGAAAGATATAGAGAGGAAGAGAGAGCGAGAGACAAATGAAGGGAGAGAGAGAGATGAAGGGAGAGAGAGAGAGAGAGATGAAGGGAGAGAGAGAGAGAAATATATAATTGACGCCTATAGCATCTCTAATCCTAACTATGGTCAAATATCTATAAGAGCGAGAGATGAAGGGAGAAAGAGAGAGATAGATGAAGGGAGAGAGAGAGATTATTAAATTGACCCCTATAGCATCTCTGATCCTAACCATAGTCAAACATCTATGAGAGCGAGAGAGAGATGAAGGGAGAGAGAGAGAGAGAATGATATAATTGACGCCTATAGCATCTCTGATCCTAACAATAGTCAAATATCTATGAGAGCGAAAGAGATGAAGGGAGGGAGATAGAGAGAGTTGATATAATTGACGCCTATAGCATCTCTGATCCTAACAATAGTCAAATATCTATGAGAGTGAGAGATGAAGGGAGAGAATGATATAATTGACGCCTATAGCATCTCTGATCCTAACCATAGTCAAATATCTATGAGAGAGAGAGAGTGAGAGAGGGAACCTCGTCACCCATAGAGAGCGGTGGGGTAGTGTAGCGGCACGCCCGGGGTGGCAGAGGTGGAGGGAAGAGGAGTGACACAGACGAGCAAGTCGGCTTCATCCTCGTCCAGGACAATTCTCCTCACCACCTCCATGCACAACTGCTCCGACACACGATCCATCTGTCCTCCACTGGTGCTGCAGGTGAAGATGGAGGGAGAGGCGGGATCACTGGGAGGGAGGGCCGCCACTGGGCCCCTGTTGGTCTGCTCGTCGAGGAGGTGGAGGGGGGGCAGAGGGCCGCAACTGGAGGAGGTGCTGCTGGACACCTCAGAGAACGAGACGAGATGAGGTGGAGTGTCCCCGCCACCGCATCGGGGCATTGATCTGGAGGGGAGTTGATGAGATGGAAGACTGACTGTCTAGCAACCATGGCAACCAACAGTTCACTCTATTTAATGATCGATTAATCCTTGTATATGGAGGGGAGTTGATAAGATGGAGGACTGACTATCTAGCAACCATGGCAACCAACAGTTCACTCTATTTAATGATCGATTAATCCTTGTATATTATATAGTATAGTAATAGACTTTAACTATATCACTAGACGAACATTACGCATTAAAACTGCAATTTCGGTAAACAACAGCTCTAGAAGGGATTTGACAGGGAGGTATAGGCCCTTCCATGTAAAAACAGATATTTTGAACCTCTGAATTAAAGTTAAATTTTTTAATATAGTTTTAAGTGGAAAATGTTAAAATTTTCTTTCCTTCTAGCATCCTATTGGTCAGCTTATACTACATTCTAATTGGATGAGAGTCATACAGCGCGTTATATTGCAATGTCTTTGAGTACAGTGTATATTATACATATTCTCTCCGTCGCACTACCTTTAATTCTATTGGTTAGCAGCTCATAGCCAATCAGAGACTATTAGACAAATTATTTGGAATCATTCATAAATAATTTAATTTTTTAAGGATAATAAAAATATCGGTATTGATTATACTGCTTGAAGATAATACTAACAACAATTGCAGGGGGTGTCCTGCAACGGTACTTGTTGGCACATCAAAATAAACTGATTTAAATAAACAAAAGCGGTTGGTTGCCTGGTAACTCGTTACCCTATTTATTGGCAAACGCACCGGACACTCGACTCGCGCGACAATCAACTAACTTGAGACAGGAGAAGGACAGTCTCCGCGTAGTCTTGACAGCCTTGAGCTGGGTGGCGGTGTCCATACTCCCGGCACGTCTACGAAGACCAGTGGCGGCGGCAGCACGTCGCTTCACCGCCGGATTGATGCTCCACAGGCTGCTCTTGGAGCCGGAGCCCTGTCCACCAGAACCAGAGCTGGGGGCGTCCGGCTTGGGACAGCGTAGGAAGAGGTTGTGGAGGGAGAGGTTGTGTCGGATTGAGTTCTGTGAGAGGGGAGCAATTATAACAGCAACAAGAAGCTACAGATCATTTTATTCGTCCTAAAAATCGATAATTTTATTCGTCCGAAAAATCGATAATGTTATTCGTCCAAAAAATCGATAATTTACATTATCTGTATACTATAATATTATGAAAATGTTTTTTCAAATGCAGTATACAACAAGTAAATGTTTCCCTCTACTGATGTTAATTAATATCGATAAACAAACGATCATGGACCATTAGTTAAGATATCAATTATTATTCTGGAATATGATCACCTTTGGCAACAGAACGTATAACTACATTAACATATCACAACTAGTTCTTGCAGCGTTCCTACACAATGAAGTTGATCATGTCATTCTCTTTACTAATTCTCGGTCGGACTTACTTATCAATATTGGATTAACTTATCTCAAGTTAGTCATATTCGGACAACACAGTAGATAAACCCAGTATTTTATTTAACAATTAAAAAATTGCTATTTAATAATGAAATCTATAAATATCTAATACTGTATATAAAAATATAATATCTATAAAATGAATCGATAACATTTTAAAGTAATTATCCGAGCTCAACTAACAACCTTCAAGTTGTGTCACCCGACTCGCTTGAAAAACTAGTCAAAGCAAAGACCCAATGTGTCCCAAAGCACAGACGTGATAACTTCATTTAGTCAACAAGTTTGGGAGTACATAGCTGTGTTATTTATTAGTGACGAGAACAACACATTGACAGACTGTCCCAGACATTCTACAAAATAATTGAATCTTAATAGACAATAATTGAAGTAATAACTGCTGCAAACATAGCAGTCTGTCATGCCGACATATTATTATATCTAAGATATACTGTAGACTGTAGTACACGAGGATTGAAGAGGAAATATATCGATTATATCAGGACAGTGAGTGTAACAAAGGATAAAAGAAATGCGGTACCACCACTGGTTCTAACTGTGCCGTGAGTACAAATAGACCGCGCCTTTGTATTTGTCTTGCGTTTGTTGGTTACGTTGAAGATTATATCAATGGGATAATTGAATGGTATCATGGTAATATTCTATTTTAGTAGCCTGAGACTGTTGGCCCAGTTAATGGACGTTAACGTCAATAATCGCATTTATGATGCAATGAAGATGTTCAATTACTTCACGAAGTCACTTAGAAGATCTTGCATGAACGAGAATATAATAGTAAAAATACAATAAACAAATAGACCTTTTCCTGTAGTGTTATAGCAGTGTGGTGATTAATATACAAAGTTGGAAGTCAAAATGCTTCTGATTCTGAGAGTTAGATGATAAAATGAAGCCCCTTGTATTTCAGAACATATCTCCAAATGGTAGGAGGATGAATAAACTATGAACACGGAGTATGTTACAAATCTATAGCTGATATATCTCCAATTTGCCAATCTGATAAGGTTGCGTATTAACGGTAAAGTAACGATTGCATGGTTCAATAAACGGTTATCTGTGTCCTTCATAAATGTTTTTAAATAATTTCTAGCTTTTCTGCTTATTTTCCATAAAGTAAAGAATGGATATTTCTCAACTCAACATTAGCTACAAATATAACTATGTAACCAACGGCAACAGGCAGTGCTGCATCTGAAACTGTACTCCAAACCTCTGTGAGAAGTCAGCTGTTTAATGTAGCTAACATCTGAAAACAGGAATCACTGTCTTCAAGACCTTATCAAATCGGATCGATCTGCGCTTTTCATTTATTGATTACCAGCATTTAAACCTACTCAAGAGGATGATGAAATACTTCAGACACAGTTTGGTAGAATCTAGACGTGAATTATTCCTCCAAACTAGTGAATTACTCGCAAACAGCAAAGAAGGATAACATGGATAATTGGTCTCCTGTCATTTTCCTGTACTATACCGTATTGTACAGTAAGCCTTGACCAATTGTTTAGATTCGTAGATCAATAATTACTAGAATATATACTTCTAAGTCCCACTTTGTCTCCAAAATAAAAACAGGTTATCATATTCAGGTTTCATTATCCGACAGAATTGAAAGTAATCAATATATGTCGACAGTGATAACTAATTAGAACAATACATATTATGTTGCTATGTCAACAGTACACCCATTCACACACACATTATAATTAAATACAAATATTAGACCCTTATTATATGCAGGAAGACAAGGAAGGAAATAATGAACAATCTAACGATACACCTTACACACGGCTAACTCTATACGTATTATATCTAATCAAGTTATCTTCTAGACGGCCATGTGTCAAGTGACAGCTTGTAAAAGAACATCGGTGGAGCGCATCACGACAAAAGTGCCTCTTGTCTGGATGGGTGAGTGGCTGAGTGAGATTCCTCATCAACAACAGGTAAACAACAGTCAGAAGGGAGGGACTGTGTCGAGTAGAGACGTGCATCATGCAGTAGGGGATCGAAATGGGGCCAGTCGATGTGAGGAGAGCGCTCTCCGCTTCCGATGATAAGCATAGGTAACACGTGTTAGATAAGAGTAGTCTCAAGTCTTTCACCAGCTATCACCACTGTAAAGGCCGCAAAAGAGAGTTGAATGAACATTATTTAACACTTAATAAGACTAGTTTTATCAATTAGAGAGATTCGGTCGCAGATGCGTTAACCAGCTGTTGTTAAGTTAAGTTACACCAGATAGACACAACAAATAGCGTATCTGAAGATCAAGTTTTTTATACATTCTCATACCACAAGGTGCTGCCTGAACTAGCGAGAGAGAGAGAGAGAGAGATAGTGAGAACAAGAGGCGAACAAGTTCATAATGTGAGGATCGATTCTAGACTTTTAGCGGTGAGACAGTCGTAGCAAGTGTGATTGAGCTGCGAGTAATGCTGTCTGGCAAATGTTAGATAATCAATTAAATGTTGTGTTGTCATGGATACTGAATTGATGATCGAAATGATGCTGACAATCGAAGAAGGTTTTCTGCGTTTCAACTGTTATAAACTATGTTCGACGTTCCGTTTACACTTCAAAGGTGTTAGTGCAGAGATAGATAAACATGGCATGTTAATGAATGGTAAACTGTCAACTGAAATAGCTTAATTTAGTCAGCTATCTTCATACTAAGACATAATTATATCTCGCATAGTGAATACAAGCCAACATTTCATCATGACTGTATCGATTAATTATGCCCTACTACACACCACAGCAACAGAAGGAACAGATCCACCCATCTATCTTGACCTCCCTATAGATAGTTCAACACGTCAACTATATTCACAAAAGGGACATGAAGAGGCATTATCCAATCTAGAACCCCCTCCCTTTCCCTTCCTTGCAAAGGAACAGGTTAGGAGAATAGTCTTACTTACTTACTTACTGGGAATGCAGCAACAATGCAACAGTGGTGACTATGAACGAACGACGTTGCTAGGTAACGGAATAGAATACTATTCGATTTATGGCAACTTCTTGAGATGGTAGGGGGGGGGGGGGTCGAGGGCTCAACCAAACCTTTTCGATAAATATGATGCGATATTAAATTAATTAATGACAGTGGAGCGAGCGAGAGAGAGAAAATGCACTTATACACCAGCATAATATGTAATTAAAAAAAACTCCAACACGGATACATTGATTAAAAAGTAAGAATTTGCCTTCCCGTGGAGTATGGACATTTAAGTACACACATGACTACATTTGAAAGGTCTAGATGTTACAGTAACTCTATCTAGAGAGTCTCGGGCGCTCTCTCTATTATCACCCTTGCAAGCGAGATGAGACGAAACGAGCAGAATGAACACACATATTCCACCCTCCCCCTTTTGTGAAGTCAACTGTTCTCCCAGGTTCAGAGTTTCAGCGAGCTATTTAACAAATATTATTCAATTTTTTTAAATCTAATTTGATTTGCCATAGTCTAACAATGAAAATGTTAGAAAGTGATGAGAACTTAAATTAGGTACATAATTTCAAAAACAGTAGCGGAAGATTTTTTGGGGAAAATGGTTACTTAAATACCTACATAAACTTAGTAGATTTAATAAACTTTTCATTTAAATAATATTCCAACACATAACTTTCACGATAAAAGTAGGTCAAGGACAAACTGATAATTAAATTTTGAAGAAATCTTGCTTAAATCAATCGAAAACATAATAATAATAATATGTCAAAACATTCAACAATATTATCGATTTTCTAGGAAAAAACACTAATTTTCAAAAAAAGACACTCGTAAATAAGCAACAACTCAGCCCCAACTCGACCGCAAAGAACGAATAGAGAGAGAGGGGAGCATAAGTGAGTGAGTCACCTTCCAACCAGCCGAGGTGGCCGGGTCACTCCTGTCGGCAAAGTAGGCGTATCGATCGATGAGGAACTCGTAGATCTGCTGCAGAGTGGCCCGTCGATGCCCACTCGACTCGATGGCCAACACGATCAGCTCAGCGTAGGTCTCAGGACCCCAGGGGTTCTTGCGGGAGCCACGATGCTGCTGGTGCTGATGATGATGACCTCTGGTGGTGGAGTCCTCGACGGAGGGTGGAGGAGGAGGTGGGGTCAGTGGCTGGAGGGAGACCGAGAATTGGAACATGGTCACGTGACGAGCGAACCTGGCTTCGAGAAGAATTGTCAAATGAAAATTTCAATTACTTACGGGGTTGCCACGCTTTTTCTAAGATCAAATTGCCTGACTTTTTAGTACAATAATATTCAGAAAAATCAGATAGATTTAGTAGAATCTTAAAATAGTAGACTTAAAATACAAAATGGCAATCGAATGTATCAAATAGTAAATGCATATTACAGTTCACCCTCTTTTAATTTGATAGACTTATCTAACTCTTTTAATTCAGATATTGTGGTATCTTTGTTGGTACGTAATGCATTCGATTTCATTAAAAGTTCTCTATAATTGCCCGTTTTTTCTGCCTCATAGACAAGAGAATCTGCTCGATCAAGAGATAAATGTATGAATAAATTAGAATTCACACAAAGTGTAAAAAAAATTGTTGAAGTTATGTTTTACCTAGAATTCATATAAAGGGGTGTTTAAAATATGTAATATATAAAATTTTAAATTCTCTGACTTCATGAAATTTTCCAGAAATGTTTATAAATTCCCTGACTTTTTGCTTTATACCTAAATTCCCTGACCCGTGGCAACCCTGTACTTATTTACTGGGAAGTTCGGTTAATAAAAGTGGAAAATAACTGCAATGAACCATCAGGCAATATCAATGTAATCTTGAGACTTATCCTATGAATTCATCGAATATTTTGACCATAATTGAAGCATGTTAATCTGTTCAATTTAAAAAATCGCTCATTATTGTAAATTAGCAACCCCGCTAACATGTGCACAACAAAGTTGATGAAAGAAAGGTTACTGACGCATCTCGCTAGAACCTGAAATATAGATTGCTGAAAGCAGTTGTTTGTTGTTGCCCTGGATACGCTCAATGCCTGCATTTATCACATATATATATATTATTTAACAATAATACAATATACGTACATGGATAGGACAATCACCTGTGTTTTCATGTATACCAATGTCGGGGAAATATATATTGTCTCTAGAGCAAACAACATATGTCTTCACATAACGGGGAATGCATCGTTATTAATTAGATTAAAATCATTGGGAGCATTACACACTATAGTGAACTAAATCATGTTTAAAACTTTTCAGAAGAGCCATTTAAAGAGTTCACTATTACATAAGTTATGTAACATCCTCTCATTTCCTAGGCCGATGTTATAAGTACAAGTACAACTTGGTGGAATTCCTTCATTTTGGTAATGGTCTCATTTTGGCTGGTTTTGTTGAGTTTGTTCTAGGAAGTTATACTCTTGATTTTGCAGTTTTAGAATTTCCTCTTTTTTGCCTTTTGTTATATACATTTACTCTGTCTTTTGGTATAAATGTTATTATTTCTGAGTTATCACTTTTGTTTCTGTTTGGTGAGCTCATTTTGCCTGATGGTTCCGATCATTTCTATAGTTATATAATTGAAAAATAACTGACAAGAATTTCAAATAATTCACATTTGGTGCTAAAGACACACTTTAAACCAAAATTGTCTTTCTCATTTTGTTTTCCAAATGCCCACTTATAAAATAATAGATGTAAACCCCGTTGCTACGAATACAAGCTTCATTGGCACGCTCGACATCTTTATTATCAATAAAAAGATATTGCTTCTAACTCTTACTGTTACACCACGCACATAACTCGAGCTTGGTGCACGGTGACATGGGGTCATGCAAGCTTCCTTAAGTACACCAAACTACAGCCAAGCCAGAATATAGTCTAAATCAAATAACATCAAGTCTGTCCGAGAAACACAAGTCGTGCACACAAACCTGACCATCTGTTCCCTCTGTGTGCAAAATTATATATCACCGTTTCAATCTCAGGGCACACTTGGGTGTGACCATCTATCAGAGAACTACATCCAGCCTGTCAGCCAGTGACAGAGTGACTCATCGATACAGTGTAGTGCGCACACACATACACACACACGCAAGTACATATCGTCTATCTACAGTACAGATAGCTCTCCGATCTAAGATTGCGGAGGCCGAGCTGTGCTTACTGCCAATGTAGGTGAATAGCGAGAGTATCAAGGAGGGTTAGACACTCGAACGAGTTTAATAAAAGTACATCGTAAATCAAGTGCTGGTGCCATTTTAATCAATATATACATTCAAGTAATGAAGTTATTCACACCTAGAAGGAGGTTATAGACATCATATTATAGAACAATTAATATAATAATTAGTGCGCATAAACATCTACTGATAGTTACAAACTTGAATAAAACTCGAACAAGTTTAGCAGCATAGATGAATTCACAACATGGATGTAGTAACATAACCTTAGCTCCACCAGTCGCTTTTAGTAACCATAAATGATACGGGGGGTTCAAATCTACTGACGAACATTTCTATTTAGCGAAAAATGTGTTGCATTGGTTATAAATAATGCATAACATAGTGGAAAATTATAGTTCAATATGTCTTAAAAATAGACTTATAAGTTCAAGAGAAAACTTTCTATGTAAAAAATCTATTAAAATATTTTAGATGGATAAATAAAGGTGTTACATATAAAACTTCCAGAAGAAAGGATATAATATATATGCAGACAATTCAGAGAGATACAAATAACATTTCTTTGTGAAACCAAATGCGCCTGGTAAATCTTATTTAAACAATTCATATCAATAAATTATTCAACATCACGAGTAGGGTACCTGATGAGAGCTGAATAGCTCGAAACCGGTAGTGCTCTGTCTCTCCGCTGTTTGTACAGGCTCTGCGCT
>JAUZND010000371.1:0-14201 GCA_034780555.1 Coelogynopora nodosa | reverse complement strand
AATTTATAAATTGTAAAATATTGACAATCAATTTATAAATTGTAAAATATTGACAATCAATTTATAAATTGTAAAATATTGACAATCAATTTATAAATTGTAAAATTTTGACAATCAATTAAATATTATTGTTCCCACACAACTGCAACATCATAATTACCTTTTCACTTTTCTTTGATATTTTCAAAGAAATTAGCAATAGCGGATCCTCCGGTGTTTGTAGTTTAACGTAACTCTGATTGAATTAGAAGATAAGGTTGTCAACCTACATCAAGTACTAGATCTGGGCTATCAATGATATAGAAATATGAAGTTGTGGGTTTCACGTTGGGGTACATTTTTAATATGCTGGTTTTCATGATAGTAAAATCGGTAAGAGTCACAACTTTTGGAAATAATGCTAAATATTGTGTAGTACATTTACTTTTAATATGTAATAGTATATGACACCATAATATGACTACATATTATATTATATAACAATGATAATATTATTACAGTTATTCTATAGAATAAATTTCACATATATAGATTGCAATATTATTCTGGATTGACAGATTCTTATAATGTAAAAAAGTAGTGAAATAGACTTTGCAATCCGTATATCTTGCTGAACATATTTAAGCCATCAAAGTAAATAAAAAGTATTAATAACGAATAAATAATATGATATAGTTCTTATAGAATGAAAACAAATATCAAAACAAACTAATAAACGGTAATAATTGTTAATAAATGATTATTAGAGATACATAATTGTTCTCGTCCAAAATCGTAAACATATTCGATTCTTCTTTATATGTACTAAACAATATACACAGCTAAGTGTTGCCAATTGTGTCGTTCAGTGACTGTGACCACCACCTCGGCACAACAACCCCCCCAAGTTCCACCCCCGGACTACTCGAGCTACACGACCCCCATGGCCCCTGGATACGTATCCACCCAGTATCCCGGGGTGCAGCCACCTCCCCAATACGGTTCCCCAATGTACCCCCCACAAGGACCGCAGCAAGGCAATGCTGTCTACCCTCCTCAAGGACCGCCGCAAGGCAATGCTGTCTACCCTCCTCAAGGTAGCTTCATAAGTGGTATTTATCTAACAGTATGCTAGTAAATGCACCTCATTGCTTATACTAAAATATATAATACGCAATAAAATGTTTAAATTATAATATGTAATTATTAATTATTATTTAAAGTTTTCTGTGTACTACCTCAGAATGTAACACATAAATTAAGCTATTTTAGTTACAAATATATCATTACTATTCGTGCATATTGTAATAATAATTATGAGAAATAGCGTTCAATAAAGATATCAGAGTAAAGAAATTGTGAGAATCTACTGTAGGTTCCGAAATATTAAATTATAACATAAATTAATAAGAACATCATATTTTACATTAAAAAGGAAAGAAAGCATAACACTGGAATGTTAATTATACTCAGTTAAAATAATTAATATACTTTACGTATATTTTTCGATCAAAATGAATTATTTTAACAGATTCATGGGCATGAGTTTCATAGTATTTAAAAATACATTCTTTGAATCCCAATGTATTTTCGGATACATACATAATCAATACATTTACATACTTTACATATTTGTATAATATATATTTAACAGGTAACATAGCCCCCTACCCCTCAGATGGATATCAAGGGATGCCAATTGTGGATAACTCAAACAGTACGTACAATATAGTAAATAATGTAAAGAATAACTCAAATATTGCCTCTATGTAGAGTGTGTGGAAGGTAATGGAATTTATTGTGATGGTCAGCATGTTGATGAAAATGAGGAGACGATTTATACATACGTATAATAGGTTGGGAATAGGATAGTGAAATTAATTTGAAATAAATCTATGAATAAATCTATGAATAAATCTATGAATAAGTCTATGAATAAATATATGAATAAATCTATGAATAAGTCTTTGAATACATATATGAATAACTCTATGCATAAGTCTATGAATAAATATATGAATAACTCTATGAATAAATCTATGAATAAATATATGAATAAATATATGAATAACTCTATGAATAAATATATTAATAAATATATGAATAACTCTATGAATAAGTATATGGATAAGTATATGAATAAGTCTATGAATAAATCTATGAATAAATATATGAATAAGTCTATGAATAAGTTGACCACATCTCCTGTTATTTAAAAAAAATTATAAATAAAAAATATATAAAATAGTTTATTGAAGCTAATTCGACGTCAACATAATATTAACGTCGTTTGTAAATATTATCTTTACCCATGTAATAATTTTGGGAACATATGAAGAATAGAACGCAGTTTTGTTATTTCTACTGTATAGGCTACACTTAATATTTCAATCAATCAATTAGGACGAAATCAATCAAATAAACATTGATTGCATGCAGCTACCAGAAGAATGATATTGTATAAATCATTGTTTTATTATAATAATTTATACATATATCATATTTAAAAAATAATAAAGGTTTATTCAAAAATGACAAACGCATAATTGTTACAATTCAAGAGTAGAGGTAATAGTAAATATAATACATTTGTAACTTTAATAAAAAAGTTATACCGCTAAATATTAGATAATTTATAACTCGCAGCTTATATTAATTATATATATATATACCTCATTTTAAAGGTCAACTAAATATATACGTTAAGACGTCATAGAATACAATTATTTGACAAAATAAAAACATATTTTCTAAATAATCATAAGTATAATTAAATTTACAACATATATCATGAAAGAATTTTACATTCACTACCAACCTACTTTAAAAAAAGTTAAGTTTCAATTTTTCAATGATAAAAAATAAGTATGTAAAACTACAACGTAGTTTATTATAAATACATTCAATGTTTCAACCTGTTATGACTACAATAATAGACCTTGTTTATAGGCAATATTTATAGTTTAAAAATACTTTTTTAACAGTTACTTTCAAATATTATATTGACTTTTGGTGTTATAAAACTATTTCACAAGTGTCAGTAATGTTTTGTAAATATTTTGATGGCATTAAAGATTGTTTAATCGATATGTATTGTACATTGTACGTGTATTTCATTATTGCATAATCCAATTATTATTATTGTTAATTAATTCATCATATATATACAATATATATATCATTAAAGTCAATATTTGTCTGATTTCGTTACTAAAGGTGTTTCTCTATTTGTTACATACATGTTGTTTATACTTTTCAGCAATGACTTACCCTCCTCCTCCGACCTACACAACAATGTATCCATAGTGAGACAATGAGACATATGAGACATGAGACAGTGAGACAATGAGACATGAGACAGTGATACAATGAGACATACACAACAATGTATCTATAGTGAGACGAATAATTCCAACCGTTTTATTGTGAACCGACTGATTTTCATCTTTCTCATCTAATTCCATAAATATATCTTGAACACACATGTGTCTTTATTAGATTATTAAAATTGAAAGCATTGGTTTCTAAAAAAGTGTAATTATTATAATTATATTCAACATTAGGTGTAGGCCTGCCTGAACACTGAATATAATGTACAATTATCGTTGTTTAGTTAAAACGGTTAAAATATAGTGTACAGTATAATGGCTACATCATATATAGTATGTACAATATGTTATCTTTAAGTATGTAAATTAAATCAGTATGACAATACTACTTATATTCTATATCTGTGAAACCTGTAAAATAGTAGTATGTTCACAATTTATGCAAACACTACCTTTCATCAGCAGTATACTTCATCCAAATACTTGTATACTTACAAATCACATGTAAATTTAATATTGAAAACGATGTGGAATAAACACTGAACAGGTTGTAGAAGTGTTTATATCAATTTCTGCAATATTCAACAGACTTGAACTTATCGAAACATAACAAATATTTAATTCACTTAAATGAACCCGCAAAATATTTGTCCTATATATTTTATTTTTGGTGTTAATTTTTATTTTTATTCTACATATTATATCACAATGTGACATTTCTCCACGATGCCTTCATTCGCACCCATACCTATCTAAATAATATTACGCATATATTTTATATAGAACTGTGGAAGTCACGTCGTGTAGGTCCTACACATAATATCATTGAGCACACTAAAGTGCCATATTAATATGTACAATACACTGTTCAGTACAATATGATAACGATGCTTTTTGCTAATATACTATACGTGTTTTTTTGTGCACATAATTTAATAACAGAACAATTATTTATTTACACATATTTACACCTATTGGAAAACATGTTATATCAAATTGAAGCACACTAACCTATAATATTTATACTTTATTAATTTTACCAAAATTACTAATAATTAATTACTAATACTAACATGTTACTAATAATGTTACGCAACATTTTTTACACATTGATACCAACTGATAAATATTGATAACATTCGTCTAATGTATGTGATGCAAATATATGTATTTTTATATTGCGAATCGTATAATAGTATACTGAAATATGTTAATTATAAGATAATTATTAAAATAAGTAAATTATTACACATTTTTTCTCATTTATTAAGATTAACATGTTTTAGTTGTATTACTGTTGTAATTCAAAAATGCTGCTTATTTCCATTTTCTGTTAATATAAAATATATTGATTACATTCTTCACAAGATAATTGTAGTCCATTTTTTAAATATAATTTATATAAATGATATATAACAATATTTTAAAGGTTACCCCCCTGAAGCTGATATTATAGATATATTATGTAAATAATGTTGAAATAATATTTAAAAACACAATTGTTTTCAATAAATATGTTCAAAATACATGCAATGTCTCCAGTATCAAAATGACAGATGTCAGTTAATTATTCAGGATGACCAAGTTACATTGATAGTTATGGACCAAACTTAGTAATAATCTATATTCAATAATGTAATGAATAATCTTTAAAAATCCATAACATAACGTTATTGATATGAAATTATCAGATATAATATTTAAATTACGAAATATGATTATATACCATATTTTTTCTGCTTCATAGCGCTGATATTTTAAATGTCCAATACTTATATAAAATAATGACGTCTACTAAATTTGTACGTATGAGAATAGGATCCAGCTAATTTACATTATTTTAGGGGAATTTTATATTATACGTCACACATTCCGACTTCGGATCGTCATGCCAACAATTTAAATGATAATTTTGAATTTAATAATGACTAGTTTGTTTGCTAAGGACAATTAACCGCATTAAACAGTTTCAAAAGTCCACATTATTTTTCACTTTAGCCAAACTGTAAATGAAAAAGTTGACAAATATATAATTTTTATCCATCTATCAATGATCCGCAAACTTCCTATGTAGCCAAAGGTCACATAAAAAGCGTTTTTTCATGAATCGGCAGACTCAAATAAGTACTGCAAAAAAAGTAAGTTGTACCTATTTCTAAAATTGAGCTTAATTTTTCTGATATATTTCTCTATATAGTCAATCGGCCACCAATTAACATTGGTTAACATGTTAAATTGGCCACATGTAGCCGAAAAAAATACAATTTGCGGAACATTAGTTCTGTTATGGTCACTTAGCAACAGTTTTAGTGTAAATAATAAATAAATAAAAAGTTACATTACTTATGGCAAAAAAATCAATATATATTTCACAATATAATACAACTAAAACAAATACTAAAATAATACTTAAAATGGTATCAGTTTTTTTAAAATGCACGTGATATGTACTAATGATTCAGTTTATCATTAGGCACCATTATATAGCATTACTCTGAATAATGAAGACAACTGCCAACACTACAAAATTCGTATTAAACGGCTTCTGTTGATAAACTGATATGTTAAAAATTTGCCTACGAAACAATAATGATTGGAGTAGTTTATCTTGATTTGTTCAAATGATGTAATAATAGTTTTAAAAATTACAAAAAACAATAAAAAAGAGCAATAATACAGCGGGCGAATGAGGCTCTTAAAATACAATAATGTGATATTATGTAATAACAAAAAGAGAAGATTCAACTAAACGTATTTATAACTACGGACAGACCACAGAATGAGAGAGGTTCATACTTCATACTGGCGTTTCATAGTGATACCAGATACTGGACAAGCTCACGTTTGTGCATTCTGTTTTCATCGAATCTTTCGAATGATAATATGGCACTGCACCACCAGAGCGGGAATTCGATTTTGAAGCGTTCTGAAATTGAAAAAAGAGAGTATGCTACTAATATTATTTCATTAAAAAAAGGTAACTTCTGATTAGGGCATCACATCGTTCAGTGAGGCATGAATTTAACAATATACGTGAAATTGGGGATAGTACATTAATTATGAATGACACAATATAAAGGAACAGTCAAGACGTGCCGGCTATTGTAGATTTCTATCCCGCAACATAGTTTACTCGCGTGAATATTAAACGAGTATTTACTATGGTATTATATGCTTATAATCTTGTATTTTCCAACAATAATCTTTAAATATAATAAAGTCGGACAAGTCAACGTGAAGTTCTTTCAGAATATGGTCCGCTGAGAAGAGAAGGAATGCAACGGTGAGTTCAACAAAAGATCATTAGTAATAATTATATAATCGTCGACACGGACGAACACAATTCACTTATATCGTGTTACATAAAATGAGATCATAAAGTATATCATTTGGAACTGACATTTGTAAATCTCTTTGTCGACCATCCATTTGTCTGAAAAGGAGGAGCAGCACTCGTCTGTGAAATGGAGGTTGCCGATTTCTATAAAGTGAAAAAGTAAACGCTGCAGTTGCTAACATTAGATTAAGAAATAAAATGTAAACGGTGGATTTAATCATTTGACTAGGTTTCAATTTGAGTATATTAGCATATAAGTACATACGTAAACATTTAAGGTATAACATTAATTATTGAATATAAAGTTTACTAAAATAAGTATTAGTATATAAGTATAATAATTGTTGCAATTACAGCACCTAATTTGAATAAAATTTACAACTCAAATCAGATACAAATAAATATTACAATTCATCAAAATTACGTTTTTTAATCTGCATCGATTTCGTTGATGTAATCGCTTCTTTTGTATCAAATAATGTATAATTTCAATTGCATATCATAGGTATTGTAACTATGTAACAACACTACCATAAATGGTTGACAGTGTCAAAAAAGTTAAGTCCCGTTATTCGAATCTTTTACTTGAGCTCTATGCCTTACAGTGGTGTCCTCGACTTCGGTTTTCTCATCCATGTCTTCCGTGTCGGAAGATAGGTCGATGGCAAATGGACTTTCGGGAGGTATCCGTGCCCACAGCCACCTAACCACGGGAGATATGTACCTGGCTTTGGTGTGCTTGTCCTTGTTGCAGCCTGGAACAGCCAATTACATTGTCATAATAACTAGGCGTGGCACTGTGTAAATGCTGGGCGTTAGTGAAGATTCATCACTCTCTGTATGACGCTTATCCAATTAGAATCGAATAATAACTAGACATGTTACTGTGTAAATGCTGGGCGTTAGTGAAGAGTCATCACTCGCTGTATGACGCTTATCCAATGTATTAGAATGTAAATGAGCTGACCAATACTATTCTAGAAGGGAGATCACATTTTAATTGAGACATTTTCCACTCAAAACTATAGAAAAACGTTTTTAAGTTGAATTCCTTACATATCTTTTATTCCTATAAGTTCATATGGGTGAAACCAATTAAAAACCATTAAGAAATGTAAAACTAATTGTTGATTTACTTTATAGCTTTATCAAAAATGATGTGTTAATAACTGACTGTAATGGTTTACGAAATATAGAGGTTCAAAAAAAGCTTTACATACCTCCCTCTCATCTCCGTTATAGCTTTTGTTTACC
Source organism: Coelogynopora nodosa (assembly GCA_034780555.1). Classification (NCBI taxonomy): domain Eukaryota; kingdom Metazoa; phylum Platyhelminthes; order Proseriata; family Coelogynoporidae; genus Coelogynopora; species Coelogynopora nodosa. The sequence goes on along the minus strand of JAUZND010000371.1, from coordinate 6,302 downwards.
AACATAAAAATTTCAGTTTTAGCATTTGTGTTCCATCTAGTAACTACAGGGGGTCCAATTAAATTGTGATTTAAATAAATATTAATTGAGGAAAATATGACAAGAAGGTAATGAATATATATCTCATTAATCAATTTGGTATCAGCTGTACTACGCATAAGAGGAACACTCACCAGTACAGAGGCTAACCGATATACCGACGATAACTGCCACAGAAAAGGCTATCAGGGTGTACCAGAGGTAGGAGGTCTTGTGAATGTAGGGGATCGAGTCCTGTGCGTTAGTTCTGAAGATAGAATGCGGAGAGAACAGAAGGGTTAAGAATCGATAAAATCCTTAACTCGAAAACCTAGTTTCAAACACTGTATGTATGACGACTGATCACTATTATGCTGGATGCAGTTTGAAATCAAACATATACGAAGCAGAAGAGCTTTTCGCGAGAAAGAATTAATTTCCGTTCTCACTAAATCGATACTATCATGTCCCTCGGCTCAAGACACAACCCTTACACAATCGTTGCCATGGTTGTCACAGCAGCAACCCCCCTGGGTGTGGTGAGCGCTGTCCAATTGGCGATTGTCTCGTTGCACCTATCCGTGGAGACCGGAAGTTTGCCCGGCTTCACGCCGTAACCATAGAAGCCGAGGCCGACATAGAGGGTGAACAGCTGGGCCATGATGTGACCTGCAACGGCACCCTGAGGGGGGTGGCGGGGGAGGGGACATGACACGTGAACCTAGCGTTTAAATATACACGCACGTCCAAAAACCAACCGGAATAAATAACGGAATATGGCTTAAACGTAAAATGTCGCATTGGGCGCATTCAAATCATAATTTTTTTTAAAATTGCAATATTTCTAGCTTAGTTCACGTATCTGTTAATTGGTTGATGTTTTAATTTGATAAATACTAATTTATTGTTGACATTTTCGAAGGTAAAGTTTAACTGTAAAAGTAAATTACTGTTTTACATTTCATAGTATTCCGTCAATAAATACTTCACAACAGTGACTATTCTCTACTATTCACAATACGTTGGCCCCCATTCAAGGGGGGGGGGCTTTTACAGTTTATAATATGTTGCCCGTTTATCTACAGTTTTCTGATACATAGATTAACTTATCTATAAAAACAACCAGCGCACCTTCCAATTGACAAAGGGGAAGAGCATCCCCAGGGTCATCACGCCCAAGACAGGGCCGGCGAGCATGCCAAACAAACTCAGGGCCGCACTCAGAACTGGGCCCAACATGGAGGAGATGTAGGCGAAGAATAGACACAGACCGCCGTATCCAAATGCTGTCGAGACAAACGGTGAAATGAATTATCGTACATTGTACAATATACTTGTCATATTAAAGGTCTAACGCAAAATTGGGGCATGACTAACATTGAATCCTAAGTAATGGATCGCAAATTCATAGTGTAAATATATTATTGACATACTTGATATACAATAAATAGTGGAGAAGACATGGCATTACTAGACATAGCATTGCAGTACTCTCCTTGAGAATATGATGTCCCTATGCAAAACAATTGAACATTTTACTATAGGCCTAATATAAAGCCCCTTAGATGAATGAATAACCACACATATATGTAGTTATATATATATATGTATGGAAAAGGATTATACACCCAGTTATATATGATTGTACATAATAATATAATTGTAATAAGCGGCAAATTTTTTTGTTAACATTTTCTAGAATACGTTTAAACATTATGTTTATTAATAATTATTACATTATTAATATGGTATATTGTATCATTGAAATATATTGTATTCTTTCCAAAACATTATATTAGTATTGTCTAATCAATCATTAATATATAGCCTATTATGTAGGTATATATAATACACACTGATGCAATCATAAATGCGACTGACTCATTCCAAATTAACTGCAATGTAGAAATTACAAGAATCACGTCACAACATCGGGCGTGCCTATTGGCTAATTATAGTGTTCTTTACTATGGTAAAACAATAGCTAATAATATGTTGTCAATATAAAACGATTGAAAATTAAATGTATTTGATATATACTACTAACAGTAAGCATGTTGAAAAATATTTAAAATAATTGAGGCTTTATATATTAGATAATAGTTCACAATACCATTGGTAGGTATATTATATAATCGCATAACAACGGTTCTGCCGCTCATAATCGAGATAGTTATTATAGTTCGCATTTTAATGGACGTTATAATCTGAATATGTGTAACCTTCACGAAACGCAAGACATTGATAGCCTCCCGTCATTGCTGGTCGAAACAAAACTAGGAAACACTCCGGACAAACTACAATTAAGAAGTTACCTCTATGTACTGTAAGTAAAAAGAAAACGCAAATATGACACCCTTTTTGTGACCGACTACAAATGCAATATTGAGTGAAAAAGAATTGCTTTGATATATACGTAGTAACTGTAACGGTAAAAGTTATTGATGGCTATCTTCACTAGTCAAACATTTGTAAAATGTAAATTAATTCTTAAACTTACTGAGTCCTTTTGTAATTTTGGAAATGGTAGACTCCTTCAAGTTGGGGTGTCTCAACAAGATGATATCCTGAAGCGTTACAGCAGCCAGGGAATTCAGTCCCGACGATATGGTGCTGAAATTGGCCGAAACAACGACACAGTAGGTACTATATGTTAGGGCTAGCTACGTTGATAAACGTTTCATTATATAGTATATATATACTCGAGTATGTACATACTTATGGGTATGGGTGTTTTAAATTGAGATACAACATTATCAGGTCATTATATTTTTTTACATATGGTAATTAAGTGTATTTTATAATTATATGACAATATTGACTGATGTACAAAATATATTAAATTCGTTTGTGATTCATGTTGTATTTTGAGTTGTTGACATTATTGACTGTAACCATAGTTACATACAAATGTTACATTTATCGTTACACTATGTTTACATGATCTAACCACATTTACACATGGCTTTTTATATTTACACAAAACTCCTATTAAGAATTTTACAAAAATTGATCCTAATATTGATAAACCATACATATAATATCGATCGGTTATCGATCCGTTATTAATAATTATTATTGATCCGTTATTGATCCCCTATTGGTCCACCTCACGTACCTCATTGCTCCACTGAACAGAGCGGCCACAAAGAGCCCAGCCAGTCCGGGCAGAAAGCTGAGATGGTCCATCACAAACAGGGGTACAAGCTGCAGGTCAAGGTCAGGGAAACAAAGGACACATTTAATTGGTTCTCTCTGCTTACTGTAATAAATAATCTGTTAAGGCACTCTGTGTACTTGCTTATGGTTACATATACATATATATAGACGTAATGTCCATTTTTTACACACAAAAAGGTCTACATTACTCAGATATAGCACGTTCGACGTATGCGTGCCAAACTATGTGATAGATTGATGATATTATCAAGCTTATCCCAAGCTGAATACATTGAGAAGAGAAAACCGGGCACCGAATTGGTGAAGGTTAATTATATATGAGTTTGACTTAAAAATGATTGGATGTTCGTTTACTGAACATATGAATAGAACCATTATATTGTTTTGATATTCCTTCAATTCTAAAATTATGGTTTCAATCCTTAAATTTTATCTTTGCTATAACATATAATTCTGAATTATTTAAAAATATAATAAATGAAATATATATAAATTATAAAAAACTAAATAATACACTTTTTGCTTAACTTTTTCTAGCAATATAATAACAAAACACATATTTTCAAATAGCCCATCTAGTTGTACCAAAAACGCGGGTCCTCCTCATCCACACAGACCTGATCTGGGGCATAGATGCGGCCGATGGTCTGGGGGTCACAGTCCACATACGTGGCCACCACCACGAGGCCAGAGGCGCAGCACAGGGACACAATCGATGCCAGCCCCGGGGCATTGAACCAATAGGCGCTGAGCAGAGGGGGGGCGGACGTGAGAACCCGGGAGTAATGGGAACACTGTCAACCATATATACATATATTTATACCGTATATACTCGCGTATAAGCCGAGGTTTTTTTGAAAAAATTTGGATGGAAAAGTGGGGGGTCGGCTTATACGTGAGCATAATTAAACGTACATAATACAATTATATAGTTAGGCTATTTAGCAGTTCAGCTATACTCATTATTCCAACCTATTTTTAGGGAACAGCTGGTATCTAGCCTGCAGCTGTAGCCAAATGAGAGGCAGACATATCGAGCATAATGTTGCACTGCTTGCAAAGGTGAATCATGTTGGAGAGAGTCGTCCAATTAGATTGCAGGTAGGTAGGTTCAGGATAACTTCATTTTTATTTTTACCTATCTCTTTCATTTATGAAGTAGTGGGGTCGGCTTACACGCGAGTATATACGGTAATGAAAATGGACCTAATCTTATTTCGCGTTATAGTATCTTGGCCAAACGTTTTATGTCAAACAAAAGACTTCATTTTTTTGTTATGAACGATAATTGTAGACGATGTATTAATTTTTTTAGATAATTTAAATAACTATTACCATTCTTTCTTTTTTCATCACATCGTTTAGTAAAAACCTATGCTTAGTGTTGACGTCAAGTATGGATAGCAGTAATCAACACTTGCATGTTATATGTGATAATGGTTAGGCTTTTACATTATTACGGGACAGTACACACGGCTCAATGACACAGCTTTGATAGCATGGATATTGCGTATACAATCGATGGAAGGAATAGTAGACCAGATGGGAGACTTCTTTGTGACAAATGGTTTTCTTATTGTTGTTATGGTGAAATTAAATTCGATTATAAAATACGACAATTACTTCAACATATTAATTTATATAAACAAAAACCTAAATATTCAAAAATGCAATAACTTAAACACAGTTCCTGAAATACACAATATTTAAAAGTGATATAATATTATCTCTTTTTATGGCTATTACTTCCACTAAATAATTTAACTGGGCATCTTCTCATCCCCGGAGAGCAACAATAAGCACAAATGTTCAATTTCATTGATTGTTATAAAGAAACGGATAACCTCAAAACCAGGCAGCAATAATATACAATTAAAAAATATATGAAATAGTTAACATATATTATTGGTTAATTTAATAAATGAATAGTCATCATATTCGTTAGCGATTCATTACAAACCAGCAATCCATTATAAACTAATTAATTAACGATTCTTAAACGTGTTGTCTACGAAAATAGTTCACGTATATATTATGCATGTATATTTATACATATAATTATTTTACCAAAAATGTGTAAAATATCGTTAAATGAATTGTGTTTATATATGCAAACCGTCGATATATATATATATATAATATATATAAAAGGACAAATATCTTGCTGTTGTATAAAATGTCGATTTATTAATTTAGATTTCTTAAATTAAATATGTACATGTTTGTAAATACGTTACATAGATTACCAGGTACAATAAACAAATTATGATCATATTCACAAATCATTTTTACTATTCACACATTTTTCGTTCATTCACGCATAATGCAGACATATATACGAGAATTTCACGTGTATGTAGACACTCTGTAGAATGCAAATACTTTAAAATTATTTCAAAAAAGGATGATCCTGTTAACAAGTTTAACATATTAAAGATCTAAAACTTCAGAGCAGCAGACACTTGGGAGTAATTGATACCCAATAATCCTGCAAATGTCCGGCTATTAATGTTGAGGATTTATATAGAACATATTTGCTTATATATACAATTGTTTGATTACACCATATAAGACAGGGTTTTACAAATAACACGTTTGACGAAAAGAATTTCAAAAGTAAAATTATATGGTTTTAATTTTTGAACACAACATTTATAGCGAAATATTTCATACATTTAGGTAAAGATAAACTGTATTTAATATGTTATTATTGTTTCCCAACGAAACATGCAGTCTCTTTGATTTGTATACAAGGTAATATTGTTGACTCGTCCTCTAGGTGTAGTTATATGTAAGATATATAGACTCTCTACATCAATAACCCGGTACACAAATCAAGAAGAGTCGTCGAACATTAAAGAGTGACCAACATAATACAACATCGGCGTTAACTTTGTATTATGTATATAGTGTAACATACATTTGGACTATGTTTAGATCGCGAAGGCAGGAATTCACAATAATATAGGCTATATTCACAGCATATCATACTCATATGGTAACTATATCGTTTAAAGAGAATATGGTAGACACAAACGTAATGACTCAATTGGTGTGAGTTATATACATCGTCGTCAGTAGTATAGGAAGGGTGGATTCGACCG
>JAUZND010000370.1:0-14201 GCA_034780555.1 Coelogynopora nodosa | reverse complement strand
CGGTTGTCCAGTGGGTGGAATAGCACCACTAGGTTGGGCGACTCTAACACAGGCTTGGCATTGCCAGTGCCCGTTCTAAGCCACCTCAAACGCTCCCCCTAATAATCCCTTAACAACACCGATGATGCTCAAGGCCGCAGCTACCACAGATCAGAGGGTTAGCACAGAATGTAAGATTTGCGCCTCAGACAGGACATTTCCTGTTCCTGGGCAATTGGTGGACATTCCCGCCTACAATAGCCGGTTCAGCCCTGCGTCCCAAACAAACGGCCCTCCTCTAATCGTACCCTACTGTGCCCACTGCATCCCTGCTTCCAGTGGCAGACTCTACCTCAGTCGGCTGCGCACCTGAGAGGCACTGTCCCTCTCTGCGGCATGACACCACAGAAGGAGCAGGCTTTACTTACCCACCGGGCCCGAATTTTCCTCTAGATCCCCAGACCGGACTAGCAGTCCCCGGTAGTTATCGTCTGGGTTAAGACTCCCGGTGGTCAAAAACCCACGTCCACAAATGCACGGGAAAGGGGGGTCCCCTCGTTTCTACCTGAGAGGTCCGTGACGTTGGAGACCCGAGAAAAGCGAGGACTTTTTTCTCCCCCAACGGGGAGTCGCACTCGACGCCACGGGAAGGTGTCGTCAGGTCGGGTGGTGCTGATGGTGCGTGATGATAGTTAATGTTTCGACGCCATCGTTCGAGGGTGCAGGATCAACCATGAAAAAAGGGCGATACTAGCCTAGCTACTTAGCCTAGTATAGTTCGTCGAGTAGAGTAAAGTAAGTTTCTAAAGGTAAATTGTAGTTTGGAATTGTAAAGCAGAAACAGATATCGAAGTTTTGGATTGAGATCCGGAGTATCTGTTGTCCACAGGTAATGTAAAAACTTCGTCTTCACTTCAAACGTTATGATTTGATCTGGTGCTCGAGTGAATCCGTACCGCGGAACTAATAGGACCCTTCTTGCTGATGAACTCTGAGGATTTGACGTCAACACGTTGATATTAGTGAAGAGTCTGTTTAGCTTCCTTGAATACACGATCACTGGCTACCGTCTCCTCCAGTAGACTGATATTGTAAATCGGCTCTATTATATAGTATGAATCCATAGTCCTTAAAATGTTATATAAGTTTGTACTATTCCAGAGCTGGGTTGTGTGCGTTTTGTGTGCAGAAATATTTTGATAACTTGTACGACTTAGAAAATATACGTCCGAACTGTCTCCTGCAAGTGAACAGAATGAGCTACGAGAGCTGTGCAGCGCCTTTTATACCACAAAACAAATTTCCATGCAGAAGCAAGCTTTAACTTTAGTGAAATATACTGCGCTCTTTGGTAAACAGTATCCACCTATTGGCTAGAGAAAGAGGGGTGGAATCACGTCACTTTGCAATAAATGATTATGACCGTAAAAAGACAATTTCTTAACCTTTCAGAGAAACCAATCTCCTAAGGAAATTCGCAAATCGGATGGGAACCCAGAATTCGGAATCCCCGACACCTATTGACCAGGAAACGTTCTTGATCTTATTGAAATCGGACAATAGGAACAAAATATGAGACACGGTCCGATGACGGAGAGAAGGGGCTAAGTGGGTGGAGTAGAGGCACTCTTTTCATACTATTGATAAATATACTTTTTAAACATGTTGACTATAAGGACTATTTAATGACTTAGAAGAAATTTACAGTAAATTAAAAATTAAAATATCAGTTTTTGAGCAACAGATGACGTCATAACACATTAGCCGTTGAATTATAATTAATGAACCAATAAACACGAAATCGAGTTTTCAATTGTTTCATTTTTTAAATAAAAAACAGGAAAGAAACTAACAGAGAAAATTAAATTATAACGCCATTACGCTATCAACGCACATGACATTACATTTCAAAATTTTATAGAAATATTTATATTAGGTGTATAGTTCGTGATTGAAAATTTTAGTTCAAACGGAGGTATTTTTTTTGATGAAATAGAAAATAGATTTTATTTTTTATTTTAGTATTTGTAACAATGATTGTGTATATATATATGATTTTAAACCACCATATTTAAACAGTTTAAATTAATGAACGACTTTTTTTCAAAGTTTTGGTCGGCCAGTATTAAAAAAAAATTGTGTGATTACTATATAACAAAAAAGTCTATAACATTATAATATTAATATGTTATATGAATTTTCCGTTTATAAATAATACATTTTTACACAGTTCGGCTAAAACTGATGTAAATTTAAATAACATTGAGACTAAATATGACAATACATTTATTACCGTTGACTGTAAAGAACGTCCCCATTTGGATTGAGGTGAATGAGCCTATTAGGAACTGTAGTTTCGTGTATTGAGGATTTCTTCTCGGAACGAAAGTATAAATCAGGAACCCATAATCGTTCAAAATCCTGTAAATCCAAAATGTTATATATAAAGTATTGTTATCCAATTGACGCTAAGACAGATATTACATTTGTAATAAATTGTAAGTTAAATTAAAAAATTTGATAATTAAACTATTATTAATTATTTATAACTTGAACTACATTTTTATATCATCCCTAATTCAGATTAATTATAAAGATTAAGAAGTAAAATTTTAGTTAATTGTAAAAGATATACATGTAATTAAATGTATTATTTGTTTATAACACTGAACTGTTTAATAAATGATCGTACAAAAATATTTGAACGCAATATGGAATAGCCCATTGCAAATAAATAAAATTATGTAGTAAGCTTTGATTTACATGATAATTAGAAACAGACATTTGTTATTCGATAACATTTGTTTTGTAGATATATTACTATAATTAATATATAAATATATAGTTTTATAAATCGAATGGGTCCCAAAATAATATCGAATGCAACCAAAAATGTTGAATGCAATTCGATTGGCCCAACGAAAAACGGGGCCTATTCGATACTTTTGAGGCCTAACAGACTAATATATATATAAATTCGATTTGTAAAAATATATAAAAATATATACGATGTGGTAAAATTTATTAAAGAAAGTTAGTTTATACTTTAAAGATAGACAGAATATCAGTTTCTGATTAAAATTAATATCGTAGAGTAAATAGTATAAGTATAAAGAGTATATAGTATATGTAGTATATATATATATATATGTAGTATTCATAGTATTATACGTGTATGAGTATTTTGAAATGATGCAAATTTAAACCTTTCTCCTTTTTCTATATCTAAAAAACTAAATAAATAACATGGTTGTGTTAAATAGTGTCCATGATTTTACTCTGTAGCTGAGAATTATTCGTTCAGTTGTTTCGTTATAAGCCAATCTTGGATCATTCCAATGTTGACGTAAAAATACATCAATGGTGTATTCCTGAAAGTAAGTAAAATGTTATCGGGGATTTTATAAGTTGCATTGTTTAATGAATATTTAAGATGTGTAGGCTAACTTTGAAAACAACCTTAATATTCCATTGCAATATATCTGGGGTATTATTTTTATAATTCATTTTATTATTGATTTTGTATCAGTAATCACGTTACGTATATTCTTTACTTGGTAATGAATTTGCTGACAAACTGATATTAATAATGTACTTTCTAGTGGTTTAATTTCAATGTAAAGGTGACAAAAAAATTTTAACATATTAAATGCGTCTATCGAGATCTTCTTACCATGTCAACTTCACGAATGGAACCGAGGAAGTTTACTAAAATACTAACATAAATTAATGTCGGAGTATCTGAAATCAGAATAAAAATAATTATTCAATTAAAATTTATTGGAATTCTAATTTTCTAAAATTTTAATATGAAATATACTTTAAAAGAGTTGAATATAATTTATGTTTGAAGTTTACGTTCATATTATTTCTATTTCTTGAAATATTAAATTTGCATAATGTTGGTTATGTTTAACTAGACACTATAATTAGTTGAAAAATAGTTAGAGCTTAAATGTCTTATTTTAATCTTTAATTTTTAAAACGAAACTTTAATAAACCATGAAGTTGCTATTATAATCATAAATTGCATTAATTGCATAAATTAAATTGCTTTCTTAATTATTTTAATTTACATATATTAGCTAATTTCTAAAGATAAAAATATTAAACCTTTGGGAAACATATTAAAAAAATATATATATACAATTAGATGTACATATAAATATATATAAATAAATGTATATATAATTAGATAAATGAAGACAAAATATTTTAATAATGTCAATTAAAGAATTTAAAGATAGAAAACTGTTTTAATTAATTACTTTTAAAAATAGAAACTATATCATTATACATAATTTATATAACAATTGATTATTAGAAAATATTTGATTTGAAAAGTTCGCATTGGAAAAAAAATTGTTTCGTAAATTTAAATCACCAATAAATACAACTTTTTCATAATTTATATTACAATATTATGTTTCGATTCAAAATAATTTAAGATCAACTCAATGTCTAATAAACATTTAAAACATGCAAAGTGCAGTTTATTGATTGTCAATTAATAAATTAGCACTCCTATTCATATGTGAAAAACGTAGAATCATATAAAAAATCTTAATACTTTTGTCATCTTTTTATGTAATAATATAATTTTATGTAGCATATAAACATTTTACTTACTCTTTGAAATATGTGGACGAATCTTGGGGTCATAGTTTTTTAGCAATCGTTCTGTAATATTTTCAGTGGAATGAGTTTTGTATCTAAAGGGTTCAACAATAACAGTTGAATTATACTTTTTCTTTTTCAATAATTATTTTTACGTAATATATAATAATTATTAAGAAGTATATCACATGATAAACTTTTTCTCATGGTGATATAATTTATTACTATTTATTGTTATAAATAGGGTGCCTAACATTATTGATTAGTAGTCTAATTTAAATTTGATGTAATATTTAAACAAAATTTATAAATATTTAAACAACATTTTAAACCAACTTAAGTAATCACATTTATGCTCTTCGTACTTGAGTAAAAATTCTAATTTATGTTAATCAATTTGATTGGACATTGTTTGGCCTTAGTGCACTGTATTAGAAAAGTAATGAATATTTACTACGGTTACTGAATCTGGGAACAATTTTTAATAATTGATTACTTTTGTAATGCTCGTACAAAACTTAGTCAAAATTACAGCTCATATCAATCCTTTCTGTCATTGTCTGGTTAATCAATAAGTGGAATTGAGGGATCGATTACTACTCATAATTTACGTCTGATTTACTAATAATGATTAAAATTATACTTAGCGAGATTGAATTAGTCAGAGGTAACCTTATACTTATCAAAATCGATTATTACAAAAAATCAATACTCAATTCTAATTGGTCGACAAGTTCAGATGAAGTTACGTACTATGCATTAGGCTCTGTTTACTTGGTAATGAAAGTGGAGGGGGGATGCTTTTCGCACCGTTGATAATGTTTTAGATATAATTTTCCTATACTACTCATTCTAACATTTTCTTAAGGTCGAGAAGGTTTTGAAAAAAGTGTCTCCAAAGTTGACAATCTATAAATACTCAAAAATAAGTTTTTAAAAACGTATAATTTTTGTTAACTATAGAAGAATACGACGATATAAAAAATATAATTATGACTAACTATGGATATGAAAGAGACACATAAGATCAACTGAAAAAAAGGGACAACAATATATAACCAAAAAGAATCAGACAAGAAACATATTTTTTTTAATTAATTTTTTAAACTAATTTATACAAATTAAAGAGAATAGACAACAGTATTTCAGGTGTTTGATTTTTTTATTACAACAAATGAAGGCTTTTTCAAAAGAATAAATTATTTTAGTCACCATAATTTTAAAATAAAGAAGATAAAATAACCTAATATTAATGAAAATAATAACAAAAATTTTAAGCATTTTTAAAATAGAATTAAGCATTTTAATTAATGAATGTTCTATATACTATTAAATCTTAATATTTGCCAAATCTTCTATCTGAAAGAAAAAATACTATAACATATTTAATGAGTTACATCATCTCTGATCTCTATAAAAATGAATGTGTATTTATTATTTTAATAAGCGATCAAAATTCTTATGAAAGTCAAATCATCAGTTTGATATTAAACAGTTTATTAAACATTATCTGATACATTTTAATATATTTACATATTTACAACAATTTAGTATTGATAATAAATATAAAGTGAAAAAGCAGGCGATGTACGTTTTTATAAAAAAATATTTCATAGGAAAGTATGAAATTTATATAAAAAGTAAATATTTTATTGTAAATTAAAACATCCCTATTAATTACAACAAATTAAATTATTGTTAATTAAATTTTTTAATAGTTTTTATTATTATTAATATTTAAATTTTCTCTGTTGGCTTTGCTAAGAGGTTTACCTAAAAATATAAGATTTATTAAAAAAATTAAAATATATAAATAGCATCACTTGGCTTTTTTCATATTAATTTCTTTTCAATCAGAATCTTATCATTTCTTAATAAACATGAAACATAATGAAAAAATAAATATATAATCCATTCATTTTCATTTTCAAATACAACTACAATATATATAAAACTAAATAAAATAAACGTTTAACTCACAATAACAATTTCATATTATACTCAATTTCACATCATACTCGTAAACATCATGAATCATTATACGTCATATTAATAATTATTAATTTATATTTGTATCCTTCTTGAAATTCTTTTTATTTTGAAGGAATTAATATATTTATTAATATCTTATCTTCTTTTATTTTCTTATAATATATTAATTACAAGGCATAACTTCTCTTAATGTATTAATCAAAATTACAAATTTTGTAATACCTAAAAAATTAATATATTTAAAGTATAAAACCGAATACAAACACTTACAAATGGGCTCCATTTATTTGAAAATTAAATATAATCAACATATCACTTATAAATAAAATTACACGAAAATTCATGGTAAAGTTTTTTGTTATTTCAAAATACAATACAACAAATAGAGAACAACTATTAAACTTTATTTAATAACCAAATAAAAATCGATGTGTAAATAGGATTATTTTACAATACGATATTATTTATATTTTGTCAAATTGATGAAGTCAAAGTAAAATTGTTATTGGCTGTTGTAATTCTCTTTTCTGATATGTTAGTCGGATTCCATAATTTTTTGAAATTCATCAATTAGCCTACATTGTAATACGAAATTAAGAGAAGCTTTATTATGAGGAAATTATACGCATCGAATTTTTTATGAAATACAGTATTTTATTAGAGGATGTTTTGTTGGAAGTAAATACAATATATTATTAAATATATAGTATTTACGTATAACAATGTTTTTATAGAGTTATTCATAATATTTTAATATACTTAACGAAGCCAATAAGAGTCCTTAAAAACTCTATTAACATAATGAAGTAAATAAAACAGTTTTAATCGATATGGTTACTCAGAAAGGGGGCAGTAAGGGAAAGGGGGGACAGCAATTTTGTTGATAGGCAATTTAATATAAAGAGAGATTTTAATATGACTCACTTGAATGAATAAATTGTATGACTCACTTGTATGACTAAATTGTATGACTTACTTGTATGACTCACTTGTATGACTCACTTGTATGACTCACTTGTATGACTCACTTGTATGACTCACTTGTATGACTAAATTGTATGACTAAATTGTATGACTAAATTGTATGACTAAATTGTATGACTCACTTGTATGCCTCACTTGTATGACTCACTTGTATGACTAAATTGCCAATACGCTACTTAGTACGGAATATACATTCTCGGGTAGGATTTGTATGAAGAACATTTTCAGTCCTCAAGGGTGGGTGAGAGGACCCAATTAGGAACCATAAGGGGACCCAATTATTTGAAAGATGGATACAAATATGCAACCAAAACAACCAAATGGGCAACCGATAAAAGACACCCTACGACAATAAGGCGCTAAACAGAAAAACCAGAACAATATATTGAGAAAATTAAGTCAGGAAGAAAAAAACTGACGGTTTCCACATTTGAAAGAAACTCATTAACATTGATTTAGAAGTCTATATATTTGCAATCAACAAGGTAAAATGACTTCATATTAATTTAAAAATATGTATTTTATATAAAATAGTTTAAAACAACTAATAACGAACTACTTACTATAATAGTTGGCTTGCGACAAATCTCATCTAATCTAACTGAATTATTTAATTTTAAATACCTTCATATTGGTTTCATCCACAAATCGTTCACACGATTTATGCATCAAGACAAAATTGACACAACTTTTTACAAACCGAAAATTAAACTTGACACCTAATGTAACAAAGCTCATACAAAAAATCAATATAAAATTTTGGTTTCTTACAGAATCAAAAATGCTTTGCACAAATGCTGAAACATCAATCGTCAAGTATATTTTAAGTTCAATTACAAGTGTTTTATTCGAAACTAACCCATTCGAAACTAGCCCTATAGGTATACATGCCTAATTTGTAATTACATATATCTACGTTACAATGCAAATGCTTTGACTATAAATTTAAACAAGTTGCTTTTTTAAGTTGCTCAGTTATTTTAGTTATCTCAAAAATAATAAATGACATTTTAATGGGCTACACAAAATGCGATGGAGCCACATCCCACTAAAGTTCAATATGCGAGAGCCTATTGTTAACAAAAATTCTACGTCTTTTTTATTATTCCATTATCTTTGGTTAAAGGAGAACACAAATAGAATAAGTTCTTACTCTATATTTTATCATTTCTAATTCTATTATTCTTTTAATCCATTGTAAGACAATTACAATAGAATTAAATAACGTAATCTCAAGTTGTTTTGCGATAGCATTACACATATCTGAAACATATATTATTTGTATATAATCAATGTGGCTTTCATGAAAACTTAAACTGGCATTTTTATCTAAATATTTTTAAAAGATATTTTGTATCTCTTATTGTTATATTATTACTCGTAACTGTGCATAATTGTAATGATAATTTTCTCAAAATTTCTTACAATATCCTACTAAGAGCGGTAACATATATTATCATTTAGAAACACTATTGGCTAACAATGGATATATTATGTACCAAATGTACCCATTGTATCAAATGTACCAAATGTACCAAATGTATCAAATGTACCAAATGTATCAAATGTACCAAATGTATCAAATGTAGCAAACGTACCAAATGCACCAAATGTACCAAATGTACCAAATGTATCAAATGTAGCAAACGTACCAAATGCACCAAATGTACTAAATGTATCAAATGTACCAAACGTACCAAATGAATCAATTGTACCAATTGAACCATAGCTATTTAGAAGATAATATAGTTAGTTTATATGACTTATATGACTATATGACTATATGACTTTATATGACTTTATATGACTATAAATATGACTTTATATGACTTTATATGACTAATATAGTTAGTTTAGTGATGACTTACTCTCTTTTTTTGGGGAAAACCTTAAAATCTTTCACATCTCGGTGAAGCGTTAAGAAACCAATATCAGCATAAAACTCATTTGGTATACAGGTGTATTCTGTTCCTTCCTGACCTTCGATACAATTTCATAACACTAATTGTTTAAGTTGTACACCCAATTAAACATATGGAACATAATGCAACATAAAAATAAGGTTATTCTGTAAACAGATCAATCGTATAATGTATACTTTGACTGTAATCACGTTATTGGATACCACTACAATAGTAATCACTATTAACACGATTTAAAGGTACATAACTCGCAATATGACTATGTGGAATATAACTTCACATCTATTAGTTTACAAACACAGTGAGTTTATAATAATGTTTATATAATATAATAAATACATTTACACTCATAATAAATTTATACTTTCTACAGTTTGTAAAATACCACAAAAAGCTAACTGTTACTCGTAAGTAGTATAAAATGCACAAGAAGTTAAAATTAATTAAAAAAACTCAATCATACATACATACAATCTATTTGACACAGTAATTCATTTATATAACTGATACTTTCTATTAACTTCTTTGAAATTTAATCTAACATAAATATTGTTTAATAAATTCACTTATTAAAGTTTATATATATTTATTATAAAAATGTGAAAATAAAACATTAGTTCTACTTTTAAATTAGAGTCCTTTCAGTTGTTTCATTATTTATACATTTGTTTCTATAATAGTATTTAAATCTATATTTTGAAAACGTTATGATAATACAATATATACATTATTTTAAATTACAGTAGAATTTGTTTTAGGTGTGCCAAGATATAATGCAATTTTCCACTGAAAGATTGATCAATTAATTAATTAATATTTTTATTAATTCTTATTAATTATGGTTATATGTCATGTTTAGGCTTGTTTAAAAATTCAATTTATGATTTGAAGTCATCAATGTAATGATAACAATAATTTACTAGTTTTCTTTTTATGTGAAAAATTTGAAAAACATTTCGGATAATATAAAAATAATTACTCCTGTTTTCAGACATATCCAATAAAAATTTAATATTTAATTTTTAAATTATTATAACAATTCATTGTCTTTAAAATGAATTATTCCATTTTAATCATTGCATCATTCCATCAAACCAATATGTAATATCTATGTTTGTTGAATCACTAAACTAAAACTAACAAATATTGTTGATTTAACATTCTTCCTATATTTATTCAAAGTTAAATTTCTACATTTGTTTAAACTGTTTTTATATTTAAATATACATTAAAGACTGTTTTTATTTGTTAAAATTTTGTTCTATTATTTATATAAAATTCACTGTAATATATACGTAATATTGTAATATATTCAATGTAATATACACGTTGCCAAAATTATTCCATATTCCACATTTGTCTGTGGAAGCATATATATTTTAAGTTTGTATCATATCGATGATATATTTGGCCGGCGTAATTTCATTTGAAAACAATGATAATTTCGCTGTAAAATTAGCGCCTTTAAATTTCAATGGTTTGTTTCGTGTTTTATATCAATGTCGCTTGCAAAAGTCATAATTGTTTCTTTATGGCCGTTTTTATAATAAGATTTCCCCCTTAATTGTTCTACGATTGAATAACGTAATAAATCCAGTAAAATATATTGAATACAACAAAGACAGCCGGAAACATGATTCTGGAGATTTTGTCCACGAAGAGTGCACGTTTGTTGGGCTTGAACAAACCAAAACAGCGTTTTGAAGTCTCATTTGAAGGGCGTTTAATTCTCCCGCTCTGTTGATTATCACCTTGACCTCTGGCAACTCTTTCTTCGTTCATCTAATGAGAAAATTACATAAGCAATATTTATAATTATTTTCCACCGTATGAAATAAATAATTTTAAAATACAAAATTGGGAGCCGAAAAAAACTGAAATTTAATAGAAATCTATAAATATAAAATGAAGCTGTTTTTCTGTATTTGTATTTCTGGGTTCAGATCCATAGTCGTATAGTCTGTTTAAAAATAAGTTACTGTTAATTTCAGCAGCATTTTCCGTCACAACTTCGAATATTCATTACTTTTATGCTATAGGAGTCCCATTTTTTGATTGTACGTCAATAATTTTAAATCTGAGATATTTTGAAAAAGTCCTGTTGTTGTCAACTGACAAATACCGAGTTTAATAATTGCTATAATTATTTTGTTTACAAATAATATTATTAAAGCATAAATCGATTACATTATTGTTTTCAATACAACGCAGAAAAGTATGAGTTTTTGTCAGCAAATGGACAGCCATCCTCGCTACATTCATCGAGATGCGATATATACGACGGTGGTTCTTTTGGTGTTAATGCATGTGCAGGATTCTTCTATAAAAAAAGTATTTATTCTTGAAGCAATGTGTCCTATACAGATTGTGAAATATTTCACAGTGCTATATGTGATTTTAAAAAGGTGGTCCTAGCTTTTTTTTATGCTTCTCTAGACTCTCACTACAAACAATACTGTTCTCAGTTTTGACAACGCTTCCTGCAACTGTTGGATACAATTGTAATCGGACATAATTGATTGAATAACTAATTTGTGGGGTCCTCGGCAGGTAGCTATGGACGGTTAGCTATATAATTACAAAGATACTAAGATAATTTATTATTTCATAAAAAAATATCCCTTGGTAATTTTCAATATGTAGAATATATTCGTTGCCATAGATTTTGTAAACGATATTGATATGTTTAGAATAATTTATGCAACAAAATACAAAATAAATTTGTACACTGGCTGGGGTATTTTTTATAAGCTGCATATATATAATGTTTATATAAAAGTATGTTGAAAAAATGAATTTGCTTATAAAATATTAATGAAGATAGCCAAGCCCAACACGCCTTGTATCCTTGAATGAATAATGAAAATAATGAAATGTTTGATAATAGTGACAAACAGCGTAGTCGTATAGAATTGCAATGTATGTAACTTCAAAGATAGTGCTATAGATAGGTAGTATTATTGTTCTTTTTATATCTAATTACTACTCACGTTGGAAGATTTGCTTTTCTTATTGTCCTTTCGTGCCAAAACGTTGACTATGGAGAACTCCATAAAGGCGGCGAATACTATGATTAAGCACACAGTCATCCAAACATCGATTCCTGATGTCAGAAAATAATAAAATTCGTATCATGTTACAATTTATACAAAAATGTGAGAATAAAAAAAAAAATTAAAGTTTTTCCAATTTACACATATTCGAATGAATCTCATATTAAAAAAGTTAAACAAGTTAATTCGAAATCAGTATTGAACTATTTACATTATTTCTATCTCTGTCTATTGTGAAACATCTCTACGCACGCACCTTTAATGTAAGGCACCTTAGGCAGGTGGGATAGAATTTCGGAGGTCTGAGTAGTGATAGTGAGTAGTGTGAGCAGACCCAGACTGATTCTCGCCGGTACCGCGTTGTAGTCGATCCAGAAGGAGACCCAGCTGAGCACAACTATGAGAAAACTGGGGATATAGGTCTGTATCAGGTAGTAGCCGAGTTCTCGATGTATCACGAAAACTATGTAGATGCAGGAGAAATAACCTTAAATAAAAAGTAACAATGAGGAGGTCAATTTACTGTTTTATGCAAGAATATTAAACACTGTTTTTTGAAATATTTGACTAGCATTTCAAACAATTAAAAACAAGGTAATTATTTGTTTGTTGCCGAGTAATAAATATAGTTTTCTTGCACTTTTAAGGCGTAATAATTGCTACAATGTTAAAGATATCAATTCCTCACAATATATTCAATTTGTGACAGATAAAAATATCGGATTCTTTGTGTTTTTTGAAGAATCTCTGATCTTATATTTTCTTGAAATAAAACATTTTTTACTTCATAATATGTAACATAAAGTTAGAAAGATGACCATATACCAATTTAACTGAATGTATATCTTTTGTGTATTTTTGATTTCCCTATACAGTAAATAAAGAACATATGAGTCACTTAATTTGACAATTCCGAACAGCTTTCAACTCATATTAATTATCGATTTAAAATAACGTTTCGGATGACTCCAACTCGTTTTTCATATTCCATATATAGTCAATTTAATACATTGTGTGAATGAAACCAGTTTTTTCGGTATATTAAATAAAAATATTAGAATAAAAATTATTATGAAATTAATTTATAAAAATAAATAAAAATAATTAATATATTTTCAACCTTTAACACAAGTTTCTGTAACCAATAGTATTTTCTTTAAAATTAATTAATCTTTTAAAAAAATAGTATAAGTAGTAGTGGTTTCAGAATATGAACAGGAGTCACCCTAAATTGAAGTTTGCATGTTTTATTAACAATAAAAAAATGTGTACTAATGATTGCAATTCACATATTATCTATGGCAATGAAATGTGTTTCATCGCTAAATAAATAAAGATAAAAATAAATAAAACAATATCAATTCGTTTTAAATTTTGGTCCAGAATGTTAAAAATATATAAAGAAGAGTTAGTTGGCTAAATAATATATATACTAAACTTTTATAAATAATATAAAATAATAAATTATTCAATGTTTAAATATTATTCACAACGATAATTCAAGTACAATTTAACTCTTATATTTATAGGGTGGTCCGTAATTAAGTTCGTTTTTGAAAACCCATATAAAAATTAAATTTTTCGGTGTTACCCTCAATGGCGCACAGTATTTTAAAATATGTGATGACACCATTGACTCAGGAAAGTACATTGA
>JAUZND010000369.1:0-14202 GCA_034780555.1 Coelogynopora nodosa | reverse complement strand
TTCAGATTTGATAGCATGTTAATTATAGGCAAATTTGATTGGTTTGAAAAAAAACTCAATAGCTTAACATTGCGACACGCTAACAGTCATCAACACAAAGCGAAAAACACTAGCATAAAGACAGAGAACAAAAATCAATAGCTTAACTGTAGCGTGTCGCATGAGTCATCAACACAAGGCAAAGAACGCTAGCATAAAGAAACAAAGGAAACTGACTTTAGGAAAGGTTTATTTAAGCGCTGGCGTGCAGACTGCAGACCCGCAATAAATCTGTGTTAATTAAATATGTAAAACAGATTTAATTGCGATGAAATAATAAAAAAACTATAATTTTATTAATTCCCGGTATTTTCCCTGATCTGTAATACAAATTCTATTTTCCCGGTCGGGAATTCACAATTCAATTTTCCATGATTTTTCCCGGTTTTTAAGGCTTGTGGGAACCCTGTAGATAGGTGTTTTGGTTTCGGTTATAACCAGCAAGGTGGAGCAGAAATATTTAACTATTCTTCTGTGGATACAACTATTAATGCAATGGCGAGGATTACCTACAATTTAAATGATCTTTATCGACCGCCGTCAAAACATCATTGCCAAAGCAAACCGATCGTTTGGTCTAGCTCTGACTCCGGCACATAGACCGACGGAACTAAAAAAACGCCAATCCTGCACTAACAATAAGCAACACTTTCCCCCGAAGATTTGTGTCATAGGTATATCATATTCATAAATATTTTAATTTATTTTAATATTATTGTGACAATTTTTCCTCTTAATTTTATTGAGATAGAAAAAGAGGTGTGTACTAATTGTTAACAAAAAAATAAGTAAAGAATCGCTGGATTATTTCAATGGTTTCTAAGGTTTTATGAAATTTTTTGTGGATTTTTATTATCTAGATATATAGATTTAGTTATATAATCTTTTTTAACATCGACATTGCTATTTCGATTGTATGCCTATTTGTACACTGTAAATAATAAGGCAATATAAACGTTAAGAGAAAATATTTAATTTCCGCTGGTAACATTTTTAAAAGAAGCAGAACATCACTTAAATAAAATGAAACTTTCATCTATTATAATATAGATATTAAAAAAATATATTCACAGATTGACAAAATTTTAACTTTTAGAAATTCTTAAAAATTCCATAACTTTACGAGATCTTCTCTAACTGCTGCAATCCCGAAAAAGAATAAAAAAAGGAGGGGAGGGGGGAGAGCGTAACTGACTTCTTCTTGTCGACAATGGTGGTAATGATATCATAGTTGGACGGCTGCC
This sequence comes from Coelogynopora nodosa, assembly GCA_034780555.1. Lineage (NCBI taxonomy): Eukaryota > Metazoa > Platyhelminthes > Proseriata > Coelogynoporidae > Coelogynopora > Coelogynopora nodosa. Next base: position 12,919 of record JAUZND010000369.1, on the reverse strand, counting down.
ACTCCCCACTCCCCATCAGCCGGGGCACAGGCTCCACAGGTCCCCATCCCATGTTATGGGGCTGCTTTTGCTGCTGCTGCTGGTACTGCTCCCAGCTGCCCTTGAGCTCTTCCTCCTGGGACTGTTGGAACCAGGTGGTGCTGTTGGCGGGGGCTGCTGTTACTGAGGGAGACCGCAGGCTGCTGTAGGGAGATGGAGAGAGAGAGAAGAGATAGACTTAATCAACTGGATGTTAATTAATTGTATGTTGAACATATTAGAATAGATTAATTAGAAAAAATTAAGGAAGAAAACGTAAAGAAAAGAGATAGAATGTTGAAGGGAGGAAAATGGAGAAGAGCAAATAAAGATGGACTGAGGGGGACCATTGAAAGAGGAAATTAGGTGAAATAGAAGACTTAAGAGATAAAGCAGATGATGGAAATGGGAGGCGGAAGAAGGGAAGAAAAGGAGGAATAGCGAGAAAATAGATACATCAACAAAACTATATGAAAACGGCGAAACCGGAGTTTAGTGTCCTAAATTTAAAAAAATCACAAAACTAAAGAAGTACATCAAAATTATTAATTAATTTAAGGTAATGCAGAATACGTTCAGAAAGAAATAAAAACATATCAAATAATTATAATGATTATAGCATCCTAAATTCAAAAATTGTTTGCATAATTACAGTTTCTGTTAAAACTTGCTTAAATGTTCAACTAGTATGAGTTTGTATGCGCAACCAACACATGCCTTACCGGTGGTGGTGAGGCATTTCAAAAGATATCTGCAACGATTGACAAACAATTTGTATCACCTTAACTAAATAAACTAACTTTGACGGACTTTTTAGTTTTTCGAAAATTATTAAGGACGCTAATATCAGATTTCGCCATAAAAACTACACATTGCCAGAGAAATAGCGATAGCGAGACCGCAGCCTTACTTGTCTGTCCGCGAAGCTTCGCCTGACGTCTGAAGCGACATGAGTGTCGGCGAGAATGAGGCGAGTAAGCGAATGTCGTCGGGAAATCTCGCGAGCTCGGAGGTGGTGATTGTTATTGTCCGGAGGAAGTTGGCGCCAATCATCTCGGCACGACTCGACCACAGATTGGATATGGAGTTGTCATGGTGAGGGTGCCTGTGTGGGGAGTGGGGGAGTTCTTATAAAAGGTATATTTAAATTCAATTTTAACCACAACTCAATATATTTATATTGTTTATGAAGATACTTAAACCAGTTTCTAGGCTAAATGAACATGCAAATGGGAACAGAGATCAGTGAGATCTTAGAGGAAAATATTTTTCGGAAATTTTTGTGGAAAGTGTATTGAAAATGTAATACGTGAAAAAGAATAAAATTGAACAAGAATATTAATCTTGATATTTAAATAATACAAATACAATAGTGTATCGGTGGTGTAAAAACCGCTATTTGAAAAGAACTGCCATGCTCTTTATCTTCATGTTCGAGACAGTAATAATAATAACAATAATTAAAAAAAGGTATCACATAATGTTGAACGTTGATAAATGTCGTAACTCTGAAAATTCATTTTGATATAAAAACATATTTTTTACAATAATCATAAGCATATAACAATTCTAATGCACACCATATTAAAAGCGCATAATAATAATATATACACATACTTTTCAATGAGCGGTATTTCAAATAATGCCATCCATTGAATTCTTACGATACTCCAAAAAAAAGAAGCAAAGTCAAACTATACGTGAACTTGCATAGCTTTCGATTGCTCCTTATGTATTGATTCGCGCACACCATAAGATCGAAACATATTTTGAGTGTCCCTGCGTAGCACCGCACACAGTTTGTTCTTGTTTGGAACAATATTAATGGTATTATACCCCTAAGCTTTGTTTCTTATCATCAAATATGATGGTAATAAAAATGACATATTATACAATATATATTATAGTACGTAGACAGTAATAGTATTTATAGTATGATGTATCACAGTATTCATTTTATTAAATCAATCATTTTTATAAGATATTAATCAGATACTGCATTAAGTTTTTTTGTAGATATTTTAAGCTTTTGAACTTATTAATACACAAAAATAATATTATCTAGTTTTTAGACAAGCCAATGATTGTCATGCATACAATAATATGTTGTGCGATTATGGTAAATTCGACGGGATTAACCCCCTAGTTGTTTTAAACAGTTGTTATTTTAATCATTTTAGTTCTGTCAATATTAGAACAACATTCAAGAGGGTTATCGAATGATATACAAATTGGAAAAATAAATAACATTTAAATAAGTTTGGTGGCGTATTTACTTTTTAACATATTTTTTTAAACAACTTTTTGTAATTATATTAATAATAAAATATACCAACTCCTATGCTTATCTGACTCACCTTTTATCAGTTGTGAGGAGCTGACGATAGTCCTGCGTCGTCGACGCCGCCATAGAGGAGTACGAGGACGTATCAAACAGCGACTGAGATGACTTCATTGAGTAGTGGGGAGTGATGCTCTCTGGGGCAGCCCTCTCCCCACCACCACCATCATCCCCCCTGGTGGCAGTAGGAGGAGGAGGAGGAGGAGGGGGAGGGGGGGTAGGACAGGGGGAGGCGAGTGGAGAGGGTGGCACCCTGGTCGCGGGATGTAGACTGGGCAAGCTGGAGCAGCGTGTCAGGGGGAAGAGGAAGTGGTGCGAGGGTCTTAACGTCTTCTTCTTATTTGTGGTGGGCAGTTTGTCTTCGGAGGCTGAGAGTTCTCCGTCGGAGAAGGGCTGCAGCGAGGGACAGATTGGATGGTATGCCGGTTAGCTGCTGAAGACTTATAGTGTCCAGTTTTATGATTAGAGTAGAGTTTATGGTCTTCCCACAGCCAGAAAAGAGATGTGAAGGGTTGTTTAATTTAAAATTTTGAATATAGTACGTAATAACAAAAAGTAAATATTGTTGTAAAATCTGAACATTATAGTCAAATATATATTATTATAGATAAAACCAGTTCCATATCACTTCATTAAAAATAAACAGTTCAAATGAAACATGACACAAATTGTAAGTTGCAATTGTGTTATTTCTCTTTCAAGCAACAGTATTGACGGCTAAATACACAAACTAAAATTTATAAAATGAAATATTCTTCGGACAGTTATAATGTGAAAAATTAAGTAGATTACTATTAAGCCTGGTTTAGAATGCCGCTATCTGTCAACTAAATCTCATTACTTTCATACATACAGAGAGGGGCAGGCCTATAAAAAGATATGTATATTGCTCTGTGCTTATTCTATAGTTATTAAGATAAAAAAAAGTTTATACTATAATGTAACATAAGTTATACGCAGTGTACAGTGAATTTCATCCCTTAACTGCCAAGATTTAACAAAGCTGGTAAATGTTTATTTACTGTTCAAGATTGATAAAAATATCGGGACTGACGCAATAAAAAAATTGTGCGTTAAGTACAAAGCACAACCCGTATCAAGTCTAAGATATTAATACTATAGGCTACTTTAAATTTTTAGTTCCAAACACAATGCGGATATAAACTTGAGCCATTTTAATTCTATTTTTGCAAATAGTTGAGTATTAAGTACATCGTTCATTTCAGTCAGTTCTTTATCTTATTTATCTTTATCAGCTATACTTTATGCAAAATTGCAAAAGTTCCATGCAATAATTGAAAACAATACTCTATTCCTCTTATATTTAAAGCGCCCGATACGACAATACTAATTTGCTAGAAGTGTTAAATTGAAATTAGCTTACTCTTTTCAAATTAACCTGCGTCAACAACAGTATTTTCCTTGTTGTATAACCGTGGTATATTGATAAGTTATTGGTTATTATAAAATCAGATTAATATTATTCATAATAATGTAGTCATAACTTTTAAAATTAAAGACTTAAAGAATACATTTAACAAAAAAGCAAGCAATTTATGACGTGTAAAAGATGGACCGAAAACTGTGCCTAAAGTTCCGAATATTTATTTTACAAACAAAGCGACCAAAACATTTCCCAATGTTGTCTACAACTAGTTCAATAGGTGAAAAAATTTAGTCAAGAAAAGCGTTCTTAATTAAAATAATTGTAAGTGTTTACATAGTTACGTGAAAGAAAAAAGACATCAGATAGTATAGTGGTATGTAATAATGATATAATACAAATGAGAAGAATAAGGCATATAGTATGGACAAATATATTATGACACACAAAATATGAAGTAATTAAAAATGTATGTGAATAATGAAAATTTCAGCCAAAAACTCATTCGTTTTATGTAAACAACATTTTACAAGTGTATTAAGAATTAGACAGACACTGAAAATTAGAGAACAATTTTTTTTCAATACTTTTTGATTAGTAGTAAACGATCAAACACCGGTAGAACTAATTAACCCCCCCACCGCTCCCTCATGGTGACTCTATAATTAGACGAAAAACAACAGCTAGAAGCCAGATCGAACACCCACCTCTCCGTCCATTTTCCAGCGGCGGAATGAAGGCGACAGCGGCCCTGGACTCGTCGACAGCTGCGAATCCATCTCATCCCCCCCACCCTCCTGATCTGGATCACAACTGGCCGCCAATACCACACTACCGCCGTCGTCGACGCTGCTACCGCCGCCGCCATCGTAGCCGGCCACCCCGACGCCCAGCTCCGCCAGTCTCAGGTCGGCCAGGATACGGTCGCAGAGGAGACCCTCGAGTTCACTGATGAGATGTTCGGCCAGCTGGAAGTGGGCCATGTCACGCTCCAGGTTGGCGGAGAAGTCGAGCAGCGGGACCAGACCGTTGGAGATGCTGCCGCGAGGACTCAGCAGACTCTGGGGGAGGTTACAAGAATTAGATTTTATTTATAGAAAAATGTCCGTGATATCAAATTAATTGATAAGATATTATTGCAAAAGTCAGTTTTACTTAAAATTCGTTACTTCATTTACTAAAGTCGTATTATACAAAATATTATACAAAATGTATATTATGAAAGCTATAAATTAAAATATTCATATAATTAGAATAAGTTATTAAATTATTTTCCTGTTTTTAATATTTATTATGTTTAATTCAAGTATTATTTTATCATATTTTCCCAAGACTTTTCAAATAAATTTTACAATATTCAACGTATAAAGATATGAAACCGGCTGTGAATCCAAACATTTGATTTATTTTAATAATGATATACCCACAAATAATACTGACAAGCGGTAGTGTGGTTTTTAATCTTCTGATAGATTGTTGGGCTGATATTCAACAACCTCACAGTCCCCATCGCAACTAGATGAATCCACCCTACCTATAGGTTGTTAAGCACTTGACTGGCACAGCTCCTAGCCAGGTATGCGAGCATAAAAGTATAAATAGTAAGTAATAATATATAGTGATAATAAATAGAAATCACATAATACACATAATTATTGTCATGACAACGACATCAAATCATCAGGGTAGCATTTTAAGGATATAGTGCAGCTGACAGATAGTAGTTCTTCACATTTGAATCTTTATTGTTTGGATATAAACTTCTTTAAATATATAAATAGAGCATTCATGAAGCCAGATAATAATTAGTAAATACTTTCAAACAATCTAAAACGATATAATTAATAAGTATAGATTAAATAAGTTCACTGACCCATATTGATTACCTTTAATGCCTTTCTGCTGCAAACATTATGCAAACACAGTTATTATTAATTACTTTAATTGATCACCAATTATAAGCCCGCGAAAAAGCTACACAATTTTAGTCAACATTGAAAATAATAATATTTTTCAAAAGTTAAAAATCACTACTGTATAGGTAGGGCAATGCATATATTGTAACATATAGGCATCAATAGAAAATTTTAAAATTGATAACATTAAAATGATAAGTAAGAAATAGTGATGTCATAGAATCTCACTCACCTGAGTGGAGTATGATGAGGAGAAAGCCGGCATTGATTCCCTTCTCACTAAAGGTAAACTCGATTTGACGGCTGCAATCGGGGCGATCGACGCATCCTTTCGCAGATCTGAATGGTAGGAAAAGCAAAGAAAACTTACAAGGTAAGAAAATAGAAGAAAACATTGAAAAAACACGAATGATTCTAATTAATATACCTTTATAGAAAAATGTTCTAGACAAATTGTTCGATTTTGAACTAAAATTATATTATTTTTTCCTTAAATTTTAATAAAATATTATATAACTTCCCTAACTATATGTGAACCTATATTTCTAATAGGATAATACATATCCTCTAATATTTATATATTTAAAAAAATCTTTATGAAACATAACATTTTCAAAAGTTCACGCTTTGCTATAAACAGACACAAGAAAGGTTAATATTATTATATGTTTTAATCTAATAACGCTCCAAAATATATAGTTTACAATATCTGGTAAACTTCATAGCGTTATAACACAACGCATACTTTCAAGTATATTCCCCCACACACGTGCTAACACTACTCAATTTAGTACAGATCGTTATCAATAGTTTCTTTATAATATTACATGTGAGTGTAAGAAAGCTAATTATACATTTTAATGAGTACGCATAACTATTGAAATATTGAAGCTAAAACAGACATATGCATAAAAATATTATAAAGACGACTGACAATAACATATGATAGCAATAATTGAGTTGTAAAAGGTACCGGTCAAGTCCGAGTTCTGCTTCCGGTATGACGCTTTCGATGGAAATAGCTTCAAACTGCCATGCGACCTCTTCTTCGGAAAGGCTGCAACGTTAATGAGAACAAGACTATAGAACTAGTTAATTGGAACCGCCAAGGGAAATACTGAAAACTTGAAAATAGAGTGGATTCATTGTATATTGATAAAATAATATTGGATGCATAGGCCTATATTACTAAAACAAAAGTTTGTCAAATAATGTAATCCACGCTTGATATTAGTGTTAGTAGAAAAAAGAGACAAAGAAAATTAATTAAATATTAAGAAGATTGACAGTGAAGTTCTAGTAACACTTTAACCGTAGTGTACCATATTAACCGTTCTGTACCATATTAACCGTTCTGTACCATAATAACCGTAGTGTACCATATTAACCGTTCTGTACCATATTAACCGTAGTGTACCATATTAACCGTTCTGTACCATATTAACCGTTCTGTACCATATTAACCGTTCCGTACCATATTAACGATAATGTACCATATTAACCGTAGTGTACCATATTAACGGTACTGTACCATATTAACGGTACTGTACCATATTAACCGTAGTGTACAATATTAACGGTAATGTACCATATTAACCGTAGTGTACCATATTAACGGTACTGTACCATATTAACCGTACTGTACCATATTAACCGTTCTGTACCATATTAACCGTAGTGTACCATATTAACGGTACTGTATCATATTAACCGTAGTATACCATATTAACGGTACTGTACCATATTAACGGTACTGTACCATATTAACCGTTCTGTACCATATTAACGGTACTGTACCATATTAACCGTTCTGTACCATATTAACGGTACTGTACCATATTAACCGTAGTGTACCATATTAACAGTACTGTACCATATTAACCGTAGTGTACCATATTAACGGTACTGTATCATATTAACCGTACTGTACCATATTAACCGTTCTGTACCATATGATATAGGTGTCTCTAAGACCCCATCACTTTATTATTTGGTATTACTATGTCAAAATATTATTTAATTAAATGAAAACTTGAGACTTTTTTTAGACATTGTTTTGAATCGATTGTCCCATCTGAAGAAAAAATATTTTCTCCAAGATTTGAAAAAAGATAAAAGGCGATTATTATATTTACAGTCCTCAAAAATTAGTAGACTAGTTATTATCATGACACTATTGTAAAAGAGAATATGAGCTAAAAAATCGATTTGTTCATATGCCTATAATATCAAACACCAATTATTAGAATTATGTGTTGTATAGTAATATAATATTTATTGGTTCATCTGTAATAAAGAGTTTCCAAATGTCTGAAGGATTTGTGGCATTTCTTGATTTTTGTGACGGGTTCAGCAGGGTGCGCATTTAACTTTTTTACGTCAAAATCCTCATCGAGTCCACCACATGAAACATATTACAAAGAATCATCACTATCACCCCACTTATGATTCTCACCTACCTAACTTTACGATTTTTTGATAAAACACTTTTAATTCTAACAATAAACGTAGACAATAATAGTATAGCTAAAGAAAAGTATTGTTTATATTATAATAAATGTGCAATAATTGATATTATTATAAACATTATCCATGTGCCGGTCAAATGAAAATCATTATTTTGTATTATACAATCAGGATTGAGATAGTCCCTACAATATAGGATGTCAATTTATGTATGCAAAATGGCTGTTCCTTTAATATAAAATATATGTAAATATTCCTTCCAATAATTATAACGTATTGTGATAAGATTTGAGAAATAATTTTTCGAATTTTTTTTTTAAACTTTGCACGAAAAACATATTATAATGCGATATATCTTTAGGTATTGCTCTAATACTTCTGATGTTTGTTGAGACCTAAATTAAAGATAATGAGATGGGGCTTGGCGGTCAATTATAATGACGTTACAACAAAAGCACGGTACAGTACGGGTTAATAGACTGAATATAAATAAAAAATACAAATTTCATAGAATTAAAATCGATTGTTATATAATATTAAAATCTTATCTACTCAACGAGACTGTGGCAAAATTCTCCGCAAAAACCGTTAATACTGTATTATTAAAGGACTGTCACTTTTTAATGTTACTAAAATTGCCTCAATTTTCCCTAATTTCACATGTAGGTTCATTCAACATTTATTTAATAATGAACATTTTAGACTGATAAAAAACAAATGCAATAATACGACTGTATATGAACACTGTTTAAATGTTATATTAAGACTTTTTAATATTTTCAATTTTTGAGGACACTTTAATCAATTCTTCATTGAGAATTCTTTTTCAGACATTTTTTTCTGTTCCTGAAAGACTTCGTATTTTCGCAACAGTTATTCTCAACCCTATTTCCGAAATATCAAAAATATACACAACTTTCTGTAGTATTCCTGATCGATCGGGAATCAATCAAATGAAATGCTCATATTATTCTCAGAATGCCCCGGAATAGTGACTGCCCTGTATGTAAAATGCACTTAGCAATTCGAATAGATCTCTTTTATGGGAAAGAATTACATTGATCATAAAGAAATAATAAAGAATAAGAACATAATGAATCATAACCTAATGTTCACCATAACTTTAATAATATAGTAAAAATAATAGCCGGAGATAATTCTGACATAAGATTTAAAAATAGATATTGACTACGGATATTTGTTATTTCAAGTTGCAATTATTTTATACACCTTATTTAGAATTACCTGAGTTGATAATAATCTCTAATTGACATAATTATGAGTTCGAAATATCTCTACACTTCTGTTGTGTATGACAGATATGAACATTGTAATTATAAAAATAAAATATTAAGTAATACGTTAAAATATTGCAATATTTATTATTTAATATACTTACAGTGAATATTATCAAAAATGCTAACAGGTAAATGATACATATTATAATATATTGGTATACTTAATACATATAGATCACTGCACTCGTCTTTATATTGTCTTCTTGGTACAGTCCAATGTGTTGACCTATTTTATGGGTCAATGTATTATTAGGTCCTTAATAATTTTAAAATAATTAAAATTTACATATTCTGAGGTTTTGTCCACTTAAAATGTTAAAAGTAGTTCTATTATCATTACATTTCTAACTTTTTGTTTCTTCTCATCATTAATAGAAAAGAAACTTCAACAAAAACAAGACTCAACTATCAGAGAAAAACACGGAGAAACACAAGACGTGAAACTTACACTTGATGGGGAAGGTCACAATTGCTTCACCATTTTTAGGATCCAACCTGGAAGGAACACAGAGAGAAGAAGTGAACATGAGCAGACGAACACATCACACAACATCCGGCACAGAAGTAACTCTCTCTCTCTCTCTTTCTTAATGGCTTACTCGGGATCAACTTGATGTGTCCGACTCTTCGGCTTCAGAGAAATTGATCTGGAAAGTTTTCGTACGAAGGGTTTCCCCTTGAATTTCTGTTTCTTTTCCATAATAATAATGGCACAACTGTAGCCCGAGTAGTGGGTATATGGAGACAATAATCACACCATCAACTAACCGGGGTTATCACGGATGCAAAAATGAATTCTATGAGCCAACTTAGTGGTGGCAGTGAATCTATAAGACGGCTGGATCAAACCATTAAGGAGAGAGCCCACTCAGTAGACAGATAAATAAGCCGGCTCATTCACTCTTCCAGTACTATATAGTGTATGCAGTACTGTAGGTATGTGCTCATAGTAGACAAAAGAACAAACAATAATGCACATCAAATTATATTGTCAACCCGACAAAAACACCCCCCCCCCCTTCTGCATCTTTCTATAGTGAGATAGCTGCAGGCCATTTGCGTAAATTAATTACATTACATCGGTATTATTGTCTTCGGTGACTGCAGCTTTTGATCCGGAGGATGGTTGCAGCAGGGTGTTATGGCATAGTAATAAATATACTAGCAAATAAGAGTACAAATAAATAAATACATGAAAATTAATATTTATTTGCGAAAAAATTCGACATTATATTCATCATTATTTCTCTGACATTTAGGCTACAGGAAATGAAAACGTTTTAGGAGACACATATTTTGTATTCTATGTTTTGCATAAAAAGAAATTTAAATAAACATGATGAGGTCATATTATATAAAAATACTTAAATGATACCTTATTATTATTGGTCAACGTTGAATGTTTCAATGAGCAGAAACACTTAACTAAATAATGATTAGCGTGGCGAAAACCATTTAGACAAGTAAGTTATAATATAGGCTAAACAAGCATGTTCCGCTTAACCCTGGGGTAGTAGCTTAATCTAGCCGATCTTCAAATGTACGGTCTACATCCACGCATAGTAATTGTGATGTATGGAGGAAATATTAATTGGCTAATTTTAGGAATTATTAGAATTTTAAAAATCTTAGACAGCACCGCATGTGAAATAGTGGAGCTATCTACAGAGGTAGACCAACAAGAACAAAGTATCGATCGTCTACTCACTGGGAATGATTGGGTGATGACGACAGCGAGGAGTCCTTAGGAACACTGCGGCCGGTGGTGTTGGGGTTGACGGCCGGTCTGAGGTGATAGTCATCGATGGCGGGCTTCTCTTTGTGGGAGTTGTTGAAATGCAGGGAGGGAGAGATCTCTGGAAGAAGAGAGAGAGATAGAGAATGATAAATAGTGCACAGAAAGGACAGATAAATGGAATGATAAAAAAATAAGGAAAGTACGGAAAACAAAAACCAGAACGACCAACAAATCCTACGAAGATTTAGAAAAATATTAATATTACATAATTTAATTACTTAATAATTCATTTGAATTTAAAAATAAACGGAGTAAGTTAATAAACATAGAAATTGGGAGTGAAAGATTTTTTTAATAGAATTAAACAGTCTACCTTGTAACTGACGTAACTTAAAATAAAAGTAGTTTAATGACAAAAATGAGGCATATTTGTTGATAAAAGCTGAATATAATAATCAATTCAGATGACCGGATCCTTTTAACAGGACGAGAAGTTTACGATAAACAATTGAGATAGTATGGATTTATATATAAAGATCTCCACGAAGGGGATAGTATACCATTTTCTTTAGTTATTTTTAAATAAGCAGAAGCGAAAAAAGGATTAAAAAAAAACTTTTTCGAGATGTAAATAAAAAAGAACACTATTTTCATGAAAGATTATCGAACATGATGACGCACAATTCAATTTTACTATATTAAAATGTAATATATTTACAAAAAACTTCATAATAAGGATATTATGTTATAAGAACATCAAATAACCTTTTTACATTATTTTAAAAAATTAAGGGGTTGATATCTAATTTACTCGCACAGCCAACTGAATGGAGCGGAGGAAATTGTAGATGAAGTAAAACATGCAATAAAATTACGAGTTTGCCAATTATTTGCTATGAAGATGTTAGAAAAAAGTTTTTTTTAATATCTAAAGCTAAATGAATTTCTTTAACAACAGCTTTACTTCATATTGTGAAGGTCAGTTTTAAAAGGAAAAAAAACATAATTATGATTATATTTAAAAAATGATTTTCATTATTATAAAAGGTTTTAAAAATATTTTTATTTTATTTTTGCGGGTGACTAATTTCAGATTAAGGTTATTAAAAAACATTATATAAATAATTGGAACTCGTTATAATATAAATAATAATATTAGCTTAAAAATTATAATAAATCTATTTTAATAATTTGAAATATTGTTGTATTTCTTCATTAGATATTCAGAACAATTGGTTTGCAATTTGTTAATGAACTGCAGGTGTAACCTAATGTCAGTTTATAGCGCACTGATTTGAATAGTTACAAATGATGTTAAGTTTTTAACTTCCAGCCAGTATATAGATTGTAAATTTGTCATGTTTTGAATTCACTTCTGTCTGATCGAGAAAACCTAATTTACACATATTCTGAATCATAACAGCAATATTTTAAGAATTACCCAAACTCCCGGTTCACATAGGACCGTTCTAAACATCGAACTTAAATTGTAACAATATCATCGAATGTAGTGGACAAAACAAGTTTAGTTGTAATCGTAAGCATGTAAACAGTAAATAGTAGTATGGAAAGTGTATATCTAGGCCACCCCCCGCCCACGCATTTTTTTGATGACTCACCCCCAGTGACCTTGATGACTCATTTCTAAAAATAGATTATGACTCACCCCCCCACAAATGTAAAATTATTTTGAATTTTCGCGCCAAAAAAATTCGAAAATTTTTCAGCCAATCAGAATCGAGTATTTGATTTTTGGTT
>JAUZND010000368.1:0-14204 GCA_034780555.1 Coelogynopora nodosa | reverse complement strand
ATTAGAACTAATAATTATTAGCTACTTACTAATAAATTATTAGCTAATAAACGCTGAAGTTTTATGCAACTGACCCCTGTCGTGGTGGTGCATGCCGAACGTTGAGTTAACGACGAGTTGGTTAGTTTAAGTTATACTTAACGAGGATCAAAAGCATTTAGACCACTTCCATGTCTGTAATCTTTCTTACGTCAATGTGTACAACATACATTAGTGAAATAATTATATTATTAGAGCATTCTTTTGTGAATATATATTGCGTTTTCTGTTCTCATATAGGTAATTTTGAAATACACATTCCACAGCAAAACTATTATGGTTAGGACAAACGATTTCATTTTCATACGAGTGAGAATTATAATTAAGTATACCGTTGTCTAGTATAAACAGAAGCATGTAATAGCATAGAAAAAAATATTGCTAAATGAACGTGAAACTTCATATGAAAGCAATCATCATCAAACAAGCAGGGTTGGTCCAAGAAATCGGTAAGGTATTTTAAGGACCTAATATAGTTTTTAATTATTGTATATCTGATGATCAGAACTCTATATCTTAATACAAACGTAGCACTATTTTTGTAAATGACTTTTCAGTTCAAAACATGATAAATTAATTTTAAAAAATTACAGGAATTATAAATTAGAATTATAGAATTATAAAAAGGAAGTACAATGTATATGTAGAAAAATATTTTTTGACAAAAGTTTATATTCATGAAAACCAACTATAAACGAGTAAAATATGTATATGTACACTTGTATAAAAATAAAACAACGTGTAATAAATGCTTTCGTGTTCAAGAAATGATTATTCCAATTCACGTAACTTAGCTTTTATGTCAAATTTTGTTTCTGTCAGTTCTGATTCGCGCACCTTGCATCTCTCTCTTAAAGCTTTCAATTGCACCACATATATGCTTTGGGGTCCTTAGCCTCCAAAACCTAATCACACAAAACATCGATTTGCTTTTGAAAATCCTTAACCTCGAAGTCCAGTCGACGAATCTTGATTTTTAACTAATCAATTTCATTGGAAACATCATCTCTTCCTCAAAATATTCAAAATTCATAAAATGAGAAAAGCATATAAATAAATTTTTCATACATAAAAAACTTATTTTTATATAAAAAATTATATTATACGCCAAAATTTTTTTAAGGACCGAGTCAATTTAAGGACCTTTAACGACCTGGACCAACCCTGAACAAGAAACGAGCCCCCCCCCCCGTTCCTGCTTGCTCCTCTCCGGCCTCACATTATCGTAGACATCCTCCTCCTGATCCCGACACGGCAGGCCCGGCAGAGAGTTCCGGTGGCTGGAGGCCCGAGCAGAGGAGGACACGACCCGCCCCCCACTGCTGGGAGGCCGGGGCAGCTCCCCCGACGGCTTCACGGCCACGCGGGGCATGGGGATCGGGATGGGGGTCGTGTGCAGACCCAGGCCGCTCTGTCGGTGGTGATGGTGGCTCACTGAGGAGGCGATCAGGGAGGAGAGACGTTCGCCTGGGGGGAGGGGGGGGGGCGAATATGGCTACTGTCAGATGAGGAAATATTAGCTGCTGTGAATTGGCAAGGAAGCCTAGCTCATGACTTTTGACAATTGAAAAAATAATATCTATATCGAAACGTTTCAATGTGTATAATATACTATCGAATTATATTATAGAAATAAAAACGGTTTCTAATATAAATGAACAGTTTACGTGGCTGGTGATTCGAAAGAGTCACATTATACTCTCACATTACACAGAAAGTTTACATCAAACATGAAATTAACAATCTGCAGGTCAACAAACACTCCTTTGGTTTATGAATAATCATGTACCATTTTTTAATGAAACACATTGTCTTAACGTCAATTCAGAGAAAAGAACCAAAACCCTACTTCAAGTCTTCCTAGGTAGCATATATTTCACAAACCTTTAGAATAATGTACATTTACAGGAAAAAGTACATTTTATATCATATAAAGCTGCCGGAAATGCCATATTCTGGCTCTAATTCAGATGACAAGTCGTATACAATCAATACTGGACTAGACGTCATTACAAATAGATAGCTTTGCATAGTTGATGAGTACTGCACCCACCTACTCTGTTTTGTGAATTCCGTTCTAAATGAAACAACTAATTGTTTTTTTTATAAATAGACATTTCAAAATAATGTTTACACCTCTTAAAAAGATAAATTTGAGAAACTTTCAAGTACTCGAAATAATATTATACTATGAATAAATATGTTTAGTTAAACTAAAATTAATCACACAAAAAATTATTATTTAGTTTATAATTACAAAGTGTCTTTTATAACACTTTCAACATTAAACATTTCACATTTAACTAAAATGTAGTCCTTAAGAATTCGGATTTTTGGAAAGATTTTTTTCAAAACTTGAACTGACATTTTTGTTTACTCCTTTACCAGACCTCCTAGTAATTGGTTCATACTCAACACACGAAACCACCAATCCCTCCCACCAGCCAATCACCTGAGGACAGCACACGCATCGATGAGTCATCAATATCGACCGACATCATCCGGTCACGTGCCTCCGTCAACAGGTCCAGCGTGAGTGTGTTGAGCTCCACGGGGCCCATGCGGGCCAACTTCTGACGGCCCTGGTTCCGCGTGGAGCTGTAGGACTTGTTGGGCGGTAGGAAGAGCAGACAGAGGGGCCCCGTGACGCGCAGGTCGTTAGTGAAGGCCGTGGCGGCGGGATCGGACAGGTTGGCGCCATTGGCGGGCTGGTTCAGGCAGCGGTTGGTCTCTCGGCGCTCGATTTCGTCGTGGACGTCGACACAGAGACCCTGGATTCGGAACAGAAATACCGATACGTAATAATTGGATGCTTCATGTTATGGTGTATTGTGGCTGCATTAGATTGAAGCAATATATGGTAGAGCAACAAGCATTAGAGCATGAAAACAAACCCACGCTAAGTCGTTTTGGTATTTTAAGTCAGCTGTTATAAAATGTAATAATATTATTGTGCCCTTAATATTATTAACACATCAATTATTGAAAATGAACAATCTGTTTATAAATAGTGGTAAAATGACCAATATATGTTCAAAGAAATTGATAAGATCGTACAAAAGTCATTTTTTTAAATTTACGCAACAGCTCGCTAAACATCGGTCGATTAAGCCGATGTAACGGAAAACATTAATAACTGCAACGAATTCGTAGAGAAAGTCATACAAAATGTAAAATATATGTAAATAAAAATCCTGACAAATATTTAACGCAAGGTTGTAAATATTATTTAAATATAAATTTAGACAGATTAAGACAGCAGAAAGACATCTTTAAATAATTTAAACCCCACCGTCTCGACATAGATTCCAATGATACAAGATGTTAGCTATAATCTCGACTTTAAGACATCATCTAAAGGGCATCGGTGGGGAAAAAGATAACCTTATAAGGGGCGCACAAAATGACACAACTAGTGAATCATCACTAGCAAATTGTGAAAGCATCTACAGCTAAAAACATAGAACTGAACGACTTGGGAGATCATATATATGTACGAATTACATTTTAACCATTTTGTAACTAACTATAAGCTGAAGAACAACACAACATGAGAAATTTTGTTGAAAATTAATATTCAGGAAATATTACATAATATATTATAAAATAACACGCCTATCATCATAAATTACAAAAAGGAAGAATTACAAACCTCTAACTAAAAACTCTTGACACGCGGTTTCAACTTATTTTATATTTTTCTGTCTGAGGTAATTCAAGTAGAATACTTGTTCTATTTGTAACACACAATTTTATCTGGGAACTTAGTTTTTTATTCTACAAAATAATCACATTTTTATTAATTCTAATTTAAAAAAATCAGAATTACTATACTTAAACAAACTATTGTTATTTGAATTAGTATTTCATTTCAAATAACAGGAGGTAATTGTGGTGAATAGTCCTGAACAAGATTTAATATGAATATCGGCTTGTTGGAACTTCATTATAAATAAGTAAAATAAGAATGTAAGCGATGTGTAACTTCAAATTATATTTAATGAATTAAGGAAGGACGGACATACAAATTTAAATAAATGTTATGATTACTTTTATTCGATAGACGACAATATTAAATTCACTATATAAACATATAAAAACAACGGATAGCTTAATATCCTTATAAGGTTCAGCCTTAAAGCAAACAATGGACACATTGAGCAAAAAAATATCAAAAACTAAACAACACGCCCTATATTTTTAGCGGCTGATTCACACCATCCTTAAGAAAAGAAAATATAATTCCATTTGCAATAAATTTAAATTATTTGACAAAATATGCAATACCAAAGAAAACTATAAAGAAGCAAGCACTGAGTTTAAATCTCTTCTTACTCAAAATGGACATAAATTGACCGATAATAAATTAATTTTGAACTTAAAGGAAGATCAAAATATAATCAATTTAATTTGTCATCTAAAGATGAAAGAACAATAAAGAAAGAAAATAATAGTTTGACATCATTTATTTAACTATGAAATCTTAAGATACACTGTAGTCATGGAGATGCACACTGACTCACGCAGCATGCTTCAACATATGCCTTCAAGTATTAATTGTAAGTTATAATTTAAAGATGTTTTGACAATAGAAAACAGATAAAATACCACTAAAAATATAAGGCAGAATATTTCACATCTATTGTATATCCGCTTGAATATTATGTATAAAACTCTTGAAACAGTCACCGTTCTCCTGATTGGTTAGAAGACACACGGGCACAAATAACAGTGAATAACAGGCTCACATTGAATCAACGTTTGAGAACTAAGAAGCCCTGCGGATAACGGATCTTTAATCCCGTTACCAAGATTATCATTATTCACTTTCTAGAACACCGGTCACAGGAGCACATTTTCTTATCTAATAATAATAGCTGTAAAAAATTATTTCAAATAAAAAAAGATGAACATAACATTATAAACTTTGATTTGTCATATCTCACGCCTGAGTACGAACTACCCTAATAATATGAAATTGTAATACAATAGAAACTTGACAATTATTAAAAGAGCTAAAAGCATCCAGAATTTCGGCTTTTTGTAACGTCTAAAAAAATAACAAGAGTCACTTTCTCCCCCCAAAGTTGTTTCAACAAATCAGGAAGATTTAGGAAAAAATAATAACATTTGCCAGCTCGAAAAGTCGGCAAAATCTCACGTCTCACCTAAATTAAAACACAGAAATAAATCTAGAATAATTCCCTAACTTTTCTATCATTATCAAAGAAAGCGATATTGGATGCGATTGTGCAAAACAACATTATGTGAATTCAAAACGGCCGTTTCCTCTACTTTATAGCTATCGTACGTGCAATCTGATTACTTGCTTACTCATTCATAAATCGAAAACTGATTAAAGTTTGTATAGGCTATGTGCAAATGTCTTCAATTTATCTGCTACTAGTCATATAAAATGGATTGAATAACGTGCAAGCATATTATATTATAAAGAAACGGAACGTTCTTCAATCAGATATCCCATTTTAGAGTTAACTAATCCATTGTTTATTTTTTCATGTCGAAAATAACAGTCAGAAAGTTAATATATGAAGTAATAATCAAATTAATAAAAGTTAGAAACTGGCGGCATCAATGCAGAGTATCCATACTAAACATATTATCTGATAAAATGTGCATCAATAGAAAATAACAATATATAAATCAATAAAATGTAACACATTATTAAAGATGTTGCTTAGTCACTGAAAATTAATTTGAACATTAGTGTCAGTAAATCTAACCGATTGTAATCATATCTACATTAATGTATTTAGAGTAAATTCCACGTAAAAGTTGAACGGCCAATCCATCACATAATTCTCACACATTACAGTAGTATAGGAACAGTGGATTCGACCACACTTATAAATAGATTTATGAGTCATGGCTAAAAATAGATCATGACTCATACTCCCCACCCCTTTTTAATAACTATTGTATAATAAAAAAAATTAACTCCCTCCCTTTTTTTAGGGGGGGAGGTTATGAGTCATGATCTATTTTTAGCCATGACTCATAAATCTACTTATAAGTGTGGTCGAATCGACTCTTCCTATACTACCCATTACCATTTTCATCGGGTCCCACTAACAAACACTCTGACTCAAGTTACACCTCCACAGCCGAGGAGGCACACCTACCACAAAGGCGGTATTGGGGAGGAACTGGAGCCTCCGCCGCGCCTCCATCGTGAAGACCGAGGCGTCCACCCTATCGGGCGGTAGACCGGGCACCAGGATGTGCTGATTAATGCCCGGGCCCCGATGGTCGGGAGTCTGTCGGCACAGGAAGTGGGTCAACAGGTCCGTGAGCTCGTAGCGCGCCTGCACCAGACTGTCGAGCAGGGGGGTCCAGGCCAGGGGGGAGGCCGGTTGCTGACCCTGGGAGTCCTGGGAGAGGGCCGCTTGACGGCTCCAGTGGAGCGCCACCTGTGGGGTCGTTGTCATGGATACCAGTGATGTAGCGGCCGCAGGACTGTTGTTTCACATTTAACTGCTAATTACTACCAACTGGGCGCATAGTTTTAGACAATATTCGGCGCTGATTTTAGAGTTGGTCTGCCATTTCTATTTTAAAATCAACATTAACCCTTCGTACGTGGACATACTTTTTAGGGTTTGCTTTGGTATTTCCCCCCCTGGAAAACCAAACTTCCTATCATGCGATTAAGCTGAAATTTGGTATACAAATACCTCCTAAAGACTTGTCAAGCGATTTTTATTTTCAAAAAAATTATTCGATTGGTATCATTTTTATGACCTGATTACGTCATAAACTCCAGTTAGGAAAGCTATAGGAAAATAACCATATTATATGCTATATTGACCAATAAATGCTATAACTTTTGTTCAATGCAACCAATTGACTTACTTCTATTTTTATAATTATATTACTTAAATTATACAAATAAGATAAAAGTATAAATGCTATTTGAGTATTATTTTAAAGTGCTGGTTATTTTAATAAATAACTTTATTGTTGAAGTTAAAAATTATTTACGATTTTTGTAATAAATAATTATGTTATCAGTGATTAACTAACATGAATAATGGGGATCATTTACGATAAAATAATTTTTTCTATTAATGTTGAAAGTTTAAGCTCCTAATACCATTGACAAGTATGAAAACCTAGAGAGGGAGGGGGGGGGGGGATGGGGGGGGTATAAAATGGATAAATAATAACACTATTTTTTGGTATGTAAAAATATTCAAAATTATATTTTTTAGTTAGATACAAATATTTTATCCACTGAGTAAAAAAATCAGGGTCATACGTTTTTTAGGTCAAGCTTAAAAAGTTTCTTAATTATAACAATTCAATTGATTATAATACGTTTAGGTTGTTCAGAGAATTAGCGTACTACAATGTCAACCGTCACCTATGTTTTGCAGTTGTAGCTTCCTCAATATGTAAGAGCGTATTTCGAATTTCGTTTTCAACTATACTTTGAAGTGAACCCAACACCATCAGACAAAATGCGACATACTTTACTCCGTTTACACTCCACCTTTGCTGAACACCATACTGCATCTGCTGCAGTCAACTTTTCCAGCAAAGATAATTCCTGTTGTTGTTCAATAGCTTTGGAGAAACTAGCTAACATGTTAGTTTGACACTTTTCAGTTGTTTTAAATTCTTATTATCATCTCGATACGTATTTGCATTAAGCCTCTTATGTAAAGGCCTCTCAATGCGACGAAGATATACCCAAATTACAAACTAAACAGTGAGCAGCGTGAATATTTGCATCTGTTATGCACCACATCAATATGTGCATCTGTTATGCACCACATCAATATGTGCATCTGTTATGCACCAGTTAATATGCTAACAGCAGGTTTTTATTTCAAAAATACCATTTTCATGTTTTGAAATAGTTGTGGATATTTCGAAATCCATTAAGAAAAAGCCATCATTAATTTACGCTGTTTTAATAAGTAGTCAGAAAGAGTTTCATGCAATTTATGTAGAAATTAAAACGTCATCAAATGCTCAAGTGATATTTTAGACTAAATCAATATAAAGATTTTTTTTTCAACAATTTCAAAATGGTAACCGAAAAATACCTCATTAAGACCATAATTATTTTTTATTATGAAAATCCATATAAAGGTTTAACCGGTATGATGACTAAATATTCATATTGAGATAATCAAAATATAGAATATTTGATCAATAAAATCAACAATATATATATATATAATTATACAATTTGTATATAAACAAAAGTACCTGTCCTATGAAGGATTGAATCTTTCCACTGAACGTTAATTATATAAATTAACAATAGTGCCCAAGGCTTAACTTAACTGTAGTGTCATATTTTACCACCCGCGCCATATTAGATAACTTTAAGTCATACAGGTCAATCAATTTGATGACGATTAGCAACATTTATGAATTTACTAAATTATTTTTATTGCTACTAGTATTAAATTGATACAAAATAGTAGTACAATATATAATGTTTCAGGACCAATTTATGCCATTTAAATACAGAAATTTAACTAATTTATTACAGAAAATAATATGGTCAAAGATAAATCGTTGAAAACTGCAAATTTGCACTTTAACTCAGGATAGTTTTTTTCTAAACGACAGCGATTTGTTTAAATTACACCACACATTTTTAATATCAATAGTTGATTGATATATGTGAAAAATACATTGTCTGGCACATCGGCTCACATACAAGACTCCATTCAAAGATACACCCTCGACCTTGCACTTTAATTGAACTAAAACAGAAGCACTTCTCAACCTACCTCAAGAGCCGTGTTGCCCTGGTTGTCCTTCAGGTGAAGATCGGCCCCGTACGTTAGGAGCAGTTCCACCTGACCCACCTGATTGTTCTGGGAGGCCATGTGAATGGGAGCGGTACCGCGCACCGAGTGAATGTAGTTGGGGTCGGCACCCTGAGTTGCAGATACAAAGGTCATGTTCATTCATCTACAGCGAGTTCACTCGTGTGTCTAAGAAGAACACTGTTGAATTGTAGTCTAACTAATGTTGACCAAATATAGATTTAAATACACAAAGTATTAGACACAATTAAGTAAATTAGTTGGTGAAAAATCCATCTAATGCCTTTAGATTTAAATAACCAATTGCAGATATCCCACCACAAATATTTAGTTTCCAGGTATTTTACTTCAAATATCTTAATTCCCGGTCAAACAGCACGCATCCTTGATTTCCCTGGTAGTGGACACTCTGTAAATATCGTAACATATATACTCTACAATGTATATAAACCGAAATGCTTTTCTACAAAATTAGACATTGTAATCTTTCCCTACACAAGTATATAATTGGCAGCAACTAGTCTCCTCAATCATCGCTCTAGACAGTTACTTATCCCTGGCCAAAGAAGAAGCAGTCATCTCACCAGCGCGAGCAAATAGAGGCTACTCTCCAGGATCCCGGTGCGCACACTGGCGTGGAGCTGCTGGTTGAGGTCCTCAGCCGACAGCTGGACCGGCCGCTTGAGGAAGGCCTGGAAGAGGTACTTCTCCCGGATGAACTCCGTCTTGGTCGTGTGCACCGGGTCACTGGGCAGCGGCTTCCTCGAGTAGGCGGTCCCTCCACCACCACCGCCGGGTGAGGTCTTCTTGCTGCCGCCGCCGCCGCTAGAGCTTACTCCCCCCTGGCTGGGGGCGAGGATCAGGTGCTCCCAGAACCGGTTGGCGCCCGACTGGGCCAGCTGTCGTACCATGGCCAGCTGGGTGGGGCGCCACTTGGACCGGGTCAGGTGTTTCACCTGGTAGTCGGCATCAAGCAAGAGGACGTATTTCTATACGAATTCCTACATCATTTACTCAAATTATGCCTACATTACAATTTAGGGCACATTTTCAATTAGAAAAAGGACTTTCAACAAGACTAAAATGATATCCCGCTTGTTGAGGATTCGTTAATGTGGAAATGACTTGCTATCGATGTCTAATACAGTTTGATTTTAGATAAAAATTTGAGACAAAATTAGGAGACAACAAGAAATAATTAAATGTGTAACATTCTATCAACTTAATCAATTGGTACACTTCAATATAATTTTATTTCATGTACGAAATTTATTCGATAATTATACTGTATACATACTGTTAACACTAAGACAGAAACACATGGAAAAATTATGATTTTCAGAAGTAAATAAATGCTGTTAACCAATACAAATAATTGCTCGATTTCTATTTGTTGTTATCTTAATAGTTCAATAGCGGAACGCAATTAGTACACGTTTCAGTGAAACTATACTTTTCACTGGCATGTAACATTATGAAGTAATTATATTAATTATTATCAAGACTAATACTATTAGTAAGTAAAAAAAACAATGCCAAGAAAGGATTATACTACAAAATTTTACAATAAACTCACTTGACTTATATGCCTCCCTAAATGTCGATGCACAGAGCTGCAATCATCACAGAGCAGAACACCATGATTAACGGAAGTCCACTGGGGATGGGCAGCATCACAGTCTGCACAAGCATCAGATATCAGGCCGCCAGCCATGAAACGTAGACTGATAGTTACCTGAGAAGCTGTAGAATAATGAAATACAATTTTAAGCATTTTCGGAACAATTATTCACATAACATTATTAAAATATAATTATATACAGATAGTTATAGAATACATTAGGTAGATAAAAGCTTCTGTCGAAGTAGTAGATAAGAAAATAATCATTTTGAGTCAATAGAGATGGGTTATTATATTTTTTAACAAGTCTTAAATTTTGTTAGCTTTGAGTTAGATATATGTGGACTATTTTATCCAATTTAAATAGAATATATGCCAGAAGAAATTGGATATAACTTTGATGTCGAAATCCCTAGTTCCAAATTACGTACTGATATTGATGAAAGTTTAAATTTGGAAAATAGTGGATTTTTGGACAACTTCATTTTTAACAATCTACATATTTAAGGTATATCATCCAAATATATGGAATCATTATCAAATGCTACCAGTTTATTAAAATATGTATATAATATTAATATATTTTGCACCAAAGTATGGTCATTTGGCCTGCATGGAATGCATCCCTTAAAATTACTAAACTCAACATATATTTAGCTAACATGTGATAGATTTTGCATTTAAATACTTTTTTTATTTTGTACTATTGCCAAAAGACATTCTTTTCAAGAATTGAAAAGGTTATCAAATTAAAGAGCTAATTTTATTTAAAAGTATAAGATGACATAATGATCTATATTAAAAGCAAATTTTAATTATATCTGGAAACATTTAAACCAAAGGTGGAAGGAGAGAGTAATAAACAATTGTATAAAAAGTTTGTTTCAAAAACTTTTTTTAATAGACTAAAAATAATGTCTTCTGATAGAAATTTATCCAAAATATTATAGATACCTATAATAAAAATTAATAGCTACTTCAAAAAACTAAGCTTTTATGTGTGGTAGGTTAAAATATTACACAATCTTTAAATGTAATTATTTATGTTTTGGGAGAATTCTTTGGACTACTATTGTAATAATGTGATAGATTATAAAATTTCAAGATTTTGTAACAATAATAGATTTATGTAAATGATATGAGGCCTCATGTACTAAAGACTTAATAAATATTCATTATTGAACTTAAAATATATAATAATCTCATTTTGTTTTCAACATTTTAAATTAATAAGAATGTGAACTGGTTACTAGGTACTACAATGTGAACTAGGTGAATGTGAAAAATGTGAACTAGGTACTACACTAACAAATAATCTCACACTATCATATAATATTACCAAGTCACACAACATGCTTGCTTTTTTCTTAGTAAGTATAACAGGTTACTTGACACAGTCAAAATGATGGATTATGAATTACAAATGTACATTGAAAACCAACTTAATAAGGTAAGCAAATTAAGAGACTAACTAAACCTTCCAAAATTTTATAATGAATGTTGACAAAAATAATTGTTTTCTTTAAATAATAATATAATAACATAATATTTGTTTATCATAGTAATTATAATTAGTAGACAGATTAAGAAATGATTTCTAACTGCAATGAACAAATCTCTTCAGTTCAGCTGACATAAATATAATGGATTCATGTTGATGAAAGGAAAGTTTTGCATAGAGTCAACTGGAATGTCACTTCTGATATTTCTGCCAAAATACAACTACCTATCCAGCAAACCCTTCATATTGAAATAATTTAAACAAACATTTAATTTGTGATTTCGCTAGATAATATTATCAGATTAAAAACAGGATTAGCTTTTCCCATTATGTCCATTATTAAGAAATCAATTGAAGAAAATGAAATAACTGGTCCTATAATTATTAGCTTAAAATATAAATTTTTATCACCTTAAAAACAGGATTAGCTTCTTGAATTATGTCTATTATTAAGGAATTAATTGCAGAAAATGAAATAAATGGTCTTAGTGTTGCCCTTAAATTCTACTTGACATTGCTTTGAATATTATTCCAGGGATTTTTTTTTTAGTTGATTAACATAAACTTTTCCTACTAATGACAAAAAAAGTTTCCCTAAGTAGGAAATTTAAGGAAATTAAATTTCCCACAGGAAATTAAATGGACATAATATTTAAAAAAATAATTAGTCAATAATTTCAAAAGCACATTTACCACAACCTGGACTGTATTGGTTATGAATACAAAGTTTGTCAGTTTAAATATTTTTTTACTGAAAATTTGCTGCATTTATAACCCACTACATTAATTCACTACTTTGTTATACATATTAACCATATTAAACATCTTATTCATTAATATGAAAATAGGATTTGCATGCCTTTTCCATCATTTTTTTCCAGTAGCCAATTTTATATATAAAAATACATAACTGGAAATTAATTTAAATGTAATGTCATTTTAACACTAGAAAGACCAAAAAAAATAATCCCAACAAATTCTGAGCAGTCATAGATGACTGCTGAACAATTAAATAATGTTTATAAGATGTTTATTATATTATAATGCAGGAAATTATAATTATACAAATAGAACATCAATAAAAATGAAGAATTTTTACAATAAGTAGTATTTAGTGTTTATCGGTAGTAATACTGCATCATACAAGTCATACAATACAATACAAGTCATTCATTGAATAATGTGCATTTTAATTAAACAAATTTCTCATGAGTATATTTTCCACAACACACTTTATTGTACTGATAGAAGATTGCAGGAGAAAGACTCATTATGAAATAGGCAACCCCATTACCTCCCTAAAAAGCACTTAAGCATTTATTGCTTTTAAATTAAGACACTTAAAAAAAGACAGCCATTGGCCAACATTGAGTTCCTAAATTCACAGAATGGTATCTTGTCATCTAGTCCAATGTGTCCACTCCATTCTTGGAACTGTTATAACATTCAGTAGTTTCTGGCAATAATTTCTGTGCTTATGGTTGAAAAGCTGTATTATGGAGAGTATAGTAAGTAAATAAATTATTTTGGACTTCTTTACTTTACATATACAGTAAAGATAGTGTTAACCTGGGATAGATATATCTGGGATATAAAGATTGGTTTATCTTTCAGAAAAGTTTAATAATTTAAAACCGCTCTATAATTGCTTGTGCATGCACATGGTACTGCATGAGTAAGGAAATTTGCTTGCTTTTGAGACATGTAGCCAATTTTTCACTAGTGAATAATTTGTCTATAGTGATATGATATCCTGCATTGGAGGGAGGCCTTAGGTGCTTCTTGAATATATCTTGGGGCACATCAACAGGTAGCATCCAATCTTTTACCCAGGAAAGAGATAGTATTGAACATATATTTGTTTTTACATCTGCTACAATCTAATATTTTATATAAAATTTATTAATAATTATTTTAATTTAT
The DNA here is from genome assembly GCA_034780555.1 of Coelogynopora nodosa. Classification (NCBI taxonomy): domain Eukaryota; kingdom Metazoa; phylum Platyhelminthes; order Proseriata; family Coelogynoporidae; genus Coelogynopora; species Coelogynopora nodosa. Next base: position 310 of record JAUZND010000368.1, on the reverse strand, counting down.
GTTACTTTAGCCTTAGGTGTACTCAAGCATATATCATTTTTACTGTAAGTGTAATTATATTAAAAATTATATTTTTATTTACATGAGTCATGACTGCAAGAGACTACTAATAGTAATACTAATGTTGAAAGGTATAATGTATAGAGTCTGTGGACATTGTAGGCATAACAGTGTCAGTATGGAAGTTAGTTTTCTGACAATAAAAATAATATTGAAAAAAGCAGACCAATTTAGAATAATTTTAAATCCCAGATTGGTCGGACAGATCTAGTATAAATTTTTAGTTTGTTCTCAAAATGTAGAAAACATT
>JAUZND010000367.1:0-14204 GCA_034780555.1 Coelogynopora nodosa | reverse complement strand
TTGGAACCATCAGATAAAAGATTCAATGTTTTCACTTCTCTGATTTATTTTTTGTTTATTTTACTCGAATTTATTTTTTAAAACTTTTCTATGTTTTCATTGTCGCTGTCAAATGTTCTCTTTTCTTCAGAAATGATCCGTCAGTCGGGCAGACAGCTAGAGGGAAGTCATCCGCGTCGTGGTCCAGTGACTCTCTGCGACGCGGAGGGTCGCTGGACCTTCATCCCCTTCAGTGCGATCGTCGATGCTGACGAGGAGTGGAGGCGGTTGGTGGAGGGGGGTGTCCTGCCGTGGGTCTGGAGTGACCCCTTCTTGCTCCCCTCCGACCTGCAGGGGGCTGCTGCGAGGATGTGGCTGCGGAGAGTAGATGGAGAGATGGAGGTAGAGATGAGGATCCTCGATGTCTCCTACAATGAGGACCTCCACCTCCCCATCAGTGGTCTCCTGCAGATCACCATCCTGGGGGACACCAGCGGGTTTCATCCCTTCACTATCCATGAGAAAGGTTATCCCTTGACCAAAGTATCCTCGATGAAGATCGGGAAGTGGCCGACAAATAAGATGCCTCATGTGGAGGTTCAATTCTGTCGATCTAAGGTCACTTCTTGATCTTCATAGAGACTGTATCATTTACAGTATTTAAAGAACTCATTAATCGTTTTTATTAAAAATAAATTCAATGTTTATTTCCATAATTGGTGCTTTTTTACTTTTGATGATCAAGTAGATGTAAATGGGTTGAAAATATCAATTATGATTTATTCTATTTTTCAAAAAAAATTAATCATTGGATTTTGTTTCTTACTTTGTTTCGAATAATTTCCTTATTGCAGACTTTTGACAAATTATTGTAATCAAAAGTGTTATATTAAATCTTTTAATATTTAGTTTTTACAGATTTTTAGTATAATTTATGCAACATACAATAGTAACATTAAAATTAATGAAATATCTGGAGGAATAAATAACTAGTTTTTAAGGTTGGCAAACTGAATCAATAGTAGTAGTATTAATTGTAAAAAATATCTGATGAATTATTATAAAATATATAGTAGTCACAATAGACGATAACAGACACTCCCAACTGATACACAGGCCACAACGAACACTAGGAACTGATATACAGGCGACAACGAACACTAAAAAACAGATATACAGGCGATATAAGACATAGCAAACTGATATAAAGGCGATAATGGAGACGAGGTACTTATATGCAGGTGATAACGAACACTAGTGTATGTAAAGCTGTAATAAATATATATTTTTTAATGTTAGCAGTTTTATTTTTTAAAGCAAATATTTCCTTTTTTTAAATAGACGAGCTTACATAACATTCGAGCTAACAAGCTAACAAACGAGCTAACGGTCTCTAAATATGCGATTTGTATCGAATTAATGTTCAGCTCTTTGTATAATAAAGTAGCCACTATACTATAGTTATTAACCGGTAAAAGTGTAATAAATTAAATTATTCAATGAATAAATAACGAAATTCGAATAATACATTTTTTTAAATAAAGGCTAAAATCACAGAACACTAATATTTTTCTTATTTTATTTATTCATATTTTTTAAAATAAACAAAAACAAGGATGAAAGACATATCCTTAAATGTTAAAATGCTTTTTTCATTTATATAGATAATAATATGTACAATATATATATATACAGATTTTACTTAACGCAAAGTAAATTTACAAAAACTTTACAGGTGTCTCGCAAGTACATAACAATAATTAGCAAAAGAAATGTGCAAAATGGTTTACTAGTACTCTTTTAAATAACTAAATAAGTTTTTGCTTCTTCCACGAAGGCTTTCCCTCTTCATTTGATGGCTGTTCACTTAAGTCAAATATCGGCTCTGGTTGAGATCTAAAAATACAAAAATATGAAAGCATGTACAACACTAATTTTTATATTAAATGGCACAGGATAACATCACCTATTGGTACATATAAAAGTGAACTTCCAATGAATGTTGACGATTAATAATTGTAATTTAATTTGAATTGCAAGTACAGGTATAATTAACGGTTTTAAAAAGTACACAGAAATAATCTATCTGTAAAAGTAGAACTGAAAATGAAAAAATTGTTATTTGGTTGTCAGTGTGTTGCGTGTCACATCAAAAGTACGTCTAGTTAATGTAAAAGTTTTTGTACTATGTAGTATTAAATTATAATAATGTTTTTTAAATTATTTTTAATGTGTTCTTTTAAATATACATTTTAGCGATAATAAACTGTTCGATTAATTGAATAATTCGTGACATATAATCCATATAATAAAATATTTGAAAAAAAATTGTAATTAAAAAAATGCATTGTTTTAATCATAGAAATAAATATTACACCATATCGGTTAAACTTTACTACTGATTTCATATATTTGAAATGTGCTATAAATTAGAATTCAAAAAAATATTTTTGGGAAATTTCAGATAGATAATTTTGTGAAAGACTAAAATATCACAAAAATGATGCCGTCACCAATATTTCTAAATTTCTGAAAAGAATAATAAATTATATAATATAGCCCGTTTTAAAAAAAATTAGGTTTAATTAGATGACTACTTTTGCAAAAAACTATGGCTTTATTTTAATCTGTGACAATTCTATTGATATTGAGTAAAATAAATTTTTAAAACGTTAGTTTATCATTTATTTTATATTATTTACATTTTCATAAATAAATGCAGAAAACAAGAACTCAATCAGTATTTTAATCGTCATTTTAATATTTTATATTTACAAAAACAAAAAAACTAATACTTTTCGTGTTTACAAAATACTCTCAATTGGACCGTAATGGCATTTATGTGAGTTTATTTAATTAGTAAAAGCTACCAATATTCAGAGTAAGTAGAATTATTCATATGCAAAACATGCCTTCGTGAAGACGACTAACTCAAGAAAATTGAGTAAATCCTTAAAAACAAAAATTATTTTATCAAAACATCAAAAAATTGTAACAAAATTATCAATAAAAAGTTTAAATGTACCGTTAAAATGAAGAAATATGTACGTTTAACAAATAAGACAACAGTATGAAAACGTTAAACTTTTATTACAATTTAACAATGCAAAACTTATTTTTATTTAATAACATTTTGCGCATGGTGTACCAATCAGAAAAAAGATAAATGTCACAGTTTCAAATTGTTAGTAAAACAACAAACATTTGGTCAAAATGTAATCGAAATGAATAATGATGACAGATGAGATGTACAAATTGGCTAACAATTGACTACTTAGATGGTATATTGATGGCTTTTATTGACTGAAAAAAATATATTACTGTTTAGGTTTAGTTCCTTTTGACCTCCTTTTCTGACGAAAGCAATGTTATTGGAAAAAAGGAGCACTGTCATATATTAATGTTTTTCAAACAAAACACGTAATTGCATAAATTAAAAGGAATTATGTTTGGAATGCACATAAATATTAATACGAATTTATGTTTAGACATAATTCCTTTTTATTGCACACTAATTTGTTATAATAGACAGGTTTACTAATCTAGATCAAATATTATTGCAGAATCAATATCATCCATAAAATTTACACTAGCTTTTTTAATTTAATATTACTCTGATTCTTTACCTCTCGGATGGAGGATTCAATAAGACATTTACTTCACACAGTATAATAAATAATATGCTCAACTCACTCAGCCCAAACATCAGTCGTCCAAACGGGGTTCTTTTTCCCCTCCTCAGCATGCCGCAATATCGCCCCCCGAATGTCCTTCTCAGCGGGGTCTTCCTTGTCCGGCAGTACAATCTGCTGAACCATGTACTGATGCAACGAGGCCCCCCGGTGCCCCTGCTGTCCCACCGGACCACTCGCCGGGATCATCTTGCGCCCATGTCGGTCCACCTGTGGACCGTCGATCTCCAGAAACTTAGACCGACGCTTCCCCTTCCGAGCCAACCGCTCCGACTCATCGTCATAGGTGAGCAGAGTCGGCTTGGCAAAGGCCTCGGCAAACGCCGCCTTCCGCTGCGTCTTGAAGGCGCAGAGTTTGGCTCCGTTGTTACTCCGTTCGATGTCGAAGTAGAGCACCACGTGACCGTCTGAGTTGGCCAGAATGAGTTGGTTCAGTCGGGGGTGCCAGAGACTGCGTACAACACTACCGTGCGCGGTGGTCAGCTGGTTCACGGGCGCGAGGGTGTGACGATCGTAAAACATGACGCGTCCCTCCTGGCTGCCTTTGTCGGCAGCAACACCAGTCACAATCATTTGGTTGTTGGGCGAGAAGCAGCAATCGGTCTGGCTGAACAGGGTGTTCAATCCGGTGGCACAGCCAACCTGTGTCTTTATATTGCGCACATCCCATAGGCGTAGAGTGTCGTCCATACCTCTACTGGCGACGAACTGGTTGTCGTAGGAGAAGGCCAGATTCGTGACCTCCGTGTTGAGCGCATGGGCAGTACGATTGAGCAGTGCCACGTTCACGAACTGTTTCCGTCGATCCCACATCTGTATGGAGCCATCGGCACAGCCCGCCGCTACCAACAGTCCATCGCGGGAGTATGCGCAACAACTGGGCACTACCTTCCGACCTCGAATGTCACGAGTTCTGATGCAGGCTGTGTGCTGACCGATCCTGCGTTCTGTGAGGATCACCTCGAGTTTATTGAGATCCCAGATACGCAGGGTACTGTCGTTTGAGCAGGTGAGAAACTCCCCCTTGGTTCGCGGATGCCAACAGCCGCCATTGAGCATGTGCGTGTGACCCTTGGCATTGGCAGGATCAGAAATGTACTGAAACCCCTTGATGCATTCGCCAAGGGTAGTTCCATCTCGGTCGAGCACCTTGGCCTGAGAATTGCCAGAAATAACCAGCAAGTTGTCGCCGCTAGGAGAGTACTCCAACTGTTTGATCTGATGAGCTTCACAGGGACGGAAACTCTTAAAGGGGCGACATTTGACGTCCATGCTTGCAAAATCCCACAATTTCACTTCAAAATCGAGTCCCCCTGACACAAGACGAGAGCCGGCTGGATCAATTGCAATGGCAGTGACTGGTTTGCCTGGACAGTGGCACATGCTGAGCTCATGACTCGATGGTATAAAGTGGACGGAATCTTGAGCATTATTGTCTTCTTCTTCCTCCTCATCGCTGTCGCCTTCACTGGCTGACCCATGTGAAACGACAGGTTTTGGTGCCGTTGTTGATACTGCTGTTGAAGACACAGATGCTAAAAGTTGGAGGGTTACAAAAGAACAAATTTCTAATATATAGGAGGCAGTAAAAACATCTCAGTAGCTTTATAACTATATTAGTAGGGCTATCACTATTAATTATTACGTTGAATGTATGCATATCACAAATTTTCCACATTAACAAATTTTGTTAAGAAATATTAAACACAATTGAATACTTTATTAAATTCCAAGCAGTACAATTGCTACATTAAACATAGCAAACTACAGTTTTCAATTTATTATCAACTGATGGAATCACTCGAAGCCATGTTGAACTTTTGCATAATAAATTTTTTTAAATTACAAGTACAACCATTTTTACTATATGTTACAAGTTTTGACTTGTAAAATGTAAACCCAATCTTTGAATCATTGTTTTATTAGTTAAGTATAAACATATATAAATAATGTTTAAAAATAGCAGCATTATTTTTTTTTAATATTATGAATTATTAATTAATATCATTAAATTATTTTTAAGCACACAATACATAACATAAGTTTAAATAATAAGTTATTATGAAAATAATAAATACAACAGCATTTTACTTAGACTAAAACCATGAAATAACAAACAATCAAAGTGAAATACACAACTATCACAATTAATGTATAAATTACAACACTGGTATACTCAGCGATCTATAGAAATTGATTCACTAAAAAATTATAATATGACTTCATGCTTAGGTCAACACCGAATAATCAAAATTATGTTTTGCAATTAGTGTTTTTCTATCTCAAGATAAATTGTCTTACATTCTTTAAGTGGATTAGGGGTTGGACCAATAGGTCCTCGGATGACATCGGATGACTTATTTCTTTCATGTGCCACTTTCTTAGCTTCTTCAAATATCTTCATAAGATCAAACTGCTTCGCTTTTTTCTGCTGACCAAATGCAGAAAATCCCATTGTTTTGCTCATTTCACTATCGACTTCTTCTTCTTCTTCATTAGACATATTGGCGTTCGTTTAAATTTATCTGAAAATGGAAACAAAGAAATGTTTGTTAAAATGTTGGTTCAATATTATCTTAAAAATATCACAAAGTACAATGACATAAATATAAAAATAATACAAATATATAAAATCACAAAACATAAATATAGTTTTGCCCAAAAATAGAGTTACTTTAATTAGAAAATGAATATTATTTTTAAATTTCAATATATTTCCTACTAGTTATTAATATGTATAAATTACATTATTTCTTATATTGGCAAAGACAATGCTATAAATTAGCTTATATTCAAATATGAGAGTAGAAACACGGAGAAGTAAAAATGTGTGTCAGAATATCAGAATGTCTGACACCCCAGTTTTTCCATAAAGAGATAATTTGATATAAATTAGTGTTCTTCATTAATTTAAATGTTTTATTTTATATTAAATTGATTAGAAAATTTGTTAATGACGTATAATGTATTTTTGTGAAATACATTTAACAAATAACAAACTAATGAAACGAAAAATGTTGCAGCAGTTAAGCCCAACTTAATCGGACATCCGGGATGGCAATCTGGGATGCCTGTGTAAGTCAAAATTATGTTGCATGCCCTCAGTAAGTAGAACCGATCTCTACTTTGAAACTATATTAGGTGATAATTATATTCTGCTGTAAAAAAAGTCACATTGTTTTTATAATTTTTTAATTTTATTTGAGTGCGCTATTTATATTATTATGGATATATTATCAAACAATCAAATGGTAAGAATGCCTATAAAAGTAGAGATCAGTTCTACTTGCCGCCAGTATCCAACATAAATTAGACTCACATGGGAATCCAAGATGCCAGGCATCCAGGATGCCCATGTAAGTCGGGCTTTACTCAAATGCTCAATTATCAGTACTAAAAGAATCTATGAAACCATTTACTATCTTACATGCAGTTGAAAGTAACTTTGGTTTATGATCTAGGGTTTTCTATTGTTTCTATGCTCAGTTTTTGTGGGCTCATGAGCGTGTGCTCAAACAAAAAAAAGTCGGAACCATACAGGACCATGGCTATACAGACTGCACAGCCTTTTAAATCGAAATGTAGTGAAAAGTTTTTTTGAAGGTTTTTACTAGCTAGAATGGATATAAATACACCCAGGCCAGTATATATATGCGCGCCCTTCTCAAAATAAAGTTACACTAGATTACCAATTTTGTTAAATACACCTATTTACATTGTACATAAATATTTTACTATCCAGTAACATTAAATAAATTATCCAATGTAATTATATACATCTAATTTTAATTCATATTTAAATAATTAAATTGTAATTTTACTTTGGGCTAGTGACATTTTCTTAAAAGTTTCAATAATGAAATTTTAAAGCTGGATATGGGGCTGGTATAATTATGTTATATACAAAAATAAAAAAAGCGGAATTTATGTTTAGTAGGTAGTTAACAATTTAATATGATAAACTTTCAGTAAATTATATATTTATATAATAATAATATTTATGTACTTATATAATTAATGTAAAAATATGTATATTAAAATACACAAACATCAAATAATTTTTTTAAATATTTATTTAGTGATACATAAAATATTAAATCTACAAAATCACAGCAAAATTGTAAGTGGGAATTTTTTTCTTCTAGATGTAGGTAACAATAAATATACAGATTATCTAAAATATACCGTGTATTTCCCAGTACTTTGAATCTAAATTGTAAATCAAAATCAACCATTGAATCTATTGATTAATCAATGAATCTATTAATCAATAAATTTGAATTTAAATCCACAAACATCCAATGTACACAGTATTGTCATATATTCATTATTATTCATACATTCATAATCGAATATGGATTATAAATTGACAATACAAGACATTTATGCTATAATCGAAACAAACCGACATGATGGGATTTCAGCTTCAGAATGTCATCAAGCAATTTGTACTGCACAGGGAGATGTTTTGAGTCTAAGAAGAGTACAAGAAATTGTGCAAGAGTTCTGGAATGGTGCACATGTTAGCCTTGAAAGGAAGTCCTCTGGCAGTCGAAAATTTGTTGAAAGGGTGAGCTTGGTTGCTGTAATAGACGAACAAATCAAAATTGATCCTCTTCTGAGTTGCAGAAAGTTTACTGCACAACATGGTATCTGTTACCAAAAGGTATACCGAGGTATCAGCGAAGATCTCAATTTGAAATTTGTCAGCAACCACTACGTACCCTATACCTTGAATGAAAATGACATGGAAAACTACATGGTAGCCATTAACTTTGAGGGGCTTGATTCTGTCATGGTTCTTGAACAGGGTGAGACAATACTCGGAATGCTACATGCGTTTTCTCAACAATGCATTTAAATCATTTTCCACTTACGGCCATTCTATGGGAAAATTCTGTGATCCAGCAAAATCATACTCATCCTCATGTCTCAAACACCACCAAAAAACTTTATCGCAGCAAAGAATTGGGTTCTTCTGCCACATGCTCCATATTTACCTGACAATAACATCCTAGTTATTACGTATGAATTCTCGTTACTACTCTATTGTTCAATATGCAGTTGTATTAGCATACTCTATTATTGGGAAAAATTGAGTCTGCCTAAGGCATATTTCTCAAATATATGATTATAATTATATTATATATTTTTTGTTAGAAATACATTTGGATGATAGTTGTAGCTCTTTAAAGCACAACTTACAAGGGCATCATCTGGGATGCCTGGCATTCAAGATGGCCATCTGAGATGCCCATCTAAGTCAAAATTATTTTGGATGCCAGATGCAAGTAGAACTGATTTCTACTTTTCTGGGCATCCTTGCAGTTTGATTAGTTGATAGTCTGTCTATACATAATAATATAAATAGTGCACTAAAATAATAGTAATAAAAATATATTCTATAAAAACAATCCAATTATTTAACAGTTAAAGAAAATTATCAGTTAAAACTATAGTTTAGTAAACATTAATAAAAAATGTAATAATATAAATTTACTAATAATTTTATAAGGAATATACTTAAAAATAATAAATATTAATGTTTATTAAAATATTGTTGACATTCATTATAATAAATTATATAATAAAGTCTATATTATTGGTTATTATTAACAGTATAATATTAACTAATTATAGTTTGTAAATTATTCTTTTATAATTTAGTTTTTGTGTTACTTACATAAATATCCATAAATTGTATATATATGTGTATATTGTTGTAGATTTCAAATATAAATAGATTGTATCAAAATATATATAGTTTAATTGTGGTACAACTTTATTGAATATTGTCACTGTTTTGCATAATTAATTTATGCAATCTAACATACTTTTCCAAAAATACACTTTTTATAATAATGTCTTAAAAACCAAATTTTATGTTATGAAAACTGGCTAAAATGTTTATTAAAACATTAATTAAAGTTATGTAAAAAGTGACAATATATAATAAATTATTACCATTCATATACTTAGATATATATGTATATCATATAATAAGAGACAATCTATATTATGTAAAATATTATTTGTAACAACAACATATATATCATTAATGGATATTAATTTTACAAGTAACTGTTATAAAATATATAATTAAAATACTATTTTTTAAATAATATAATAATCAATAGCAGTAATATTTTATTAAATTTTTTATTTATTTTTTATTAATGTTAAATGAACTATAGTTTAAAATATTTAACTGTGAAATAATCATACTGTTTTTATATAATTTATTCTTTTATTTTAGTGCACTATTTATATTATTATGTATAGAATACTAGCCAATGAAATTACAAGGATGCTGAAAAAAATGAATAACATTTGTACTTGCTGCTGGCATCTGGCATACAAAATAATTCAACTTACATGGGCATCCAGGATGCTTGTGTAAGTCAACATGGCATCTGGGATGCCCATGTAAGTTAGGCTTTCTGCACTATTGTTAGGTAAAGTTTAAAAGCATTAACCTAAATTGTTAGCAAGTGGTTGTGTTATAATCAGCTGCTCATTAAGTTTCTAAATTAGAATTATCTACTTTTTTATCTATTTAAATTCACTCAGATTTTATACCACTTTAATCATCTGTTTTTTCAAACTTTTCAAGTGATATGGAATTCACTTGTTTTGTAGTTTTCACTGTGTAAATTGTTAATACAAGCATTGTAGTAATGCCTACTGCACAAATTACTCCAGCAGCCTGTAACTGTGTAAATATCTCTGCTCTCTTTCTGTGCTCCTCAAACTCTTCCTTACTGCATCATTGAATATGGTGGTTTAGGCTAAATCATAGTAACTTACTATAAAAAGAACTGTCTCTACATTGCCTGTACAGGTTCTTCTTCAAAACTGCAGATCCATACAACAAATCAATGCTTATAAAGGAATATATTACTGAATTAAACAATGATATTGTGATTCTAACAGAAACATGGCTATGTGCAGATGGCTCAAATAAAACAACACTTTCTGACCTGATTCCATGTAATTTTTCCATTATTACTGAAAATTGAGTCCATTGTAAAGGAGGTGGAATCGCTGTTCTTTACAAGAACCATCTAAATTTTGTCCACTTGCCAAGTACCATCTTCCTTTGAGTTGCTTAAAGCAGAACTTCATTCTTATGCATTGCACACTATACACTTAATGTGCCTTTACCATCCTCCTGCATCTTCATTTTTTTGATTTTTTTAACTCAAATATAATCTATGATTTTTTTTAAATTCTCACTTTGCTGGAAATATTCTGAACTATTACACTTTTACCATTTGATCATTCAACAAAACAATAACATGTTGCCACTATGTCCAAATGACTATTTAAAGTGGATTTAACTAAATTTTGTATGGATTGTTTGGTGTATTCAGTTGATAAACTTGTTGTCAGGATTGATAAGAGTCTACATGATATTGTGGACACTCATAGTCATGCTCCCTTATGCAATGACAAAAATACACAACTCTCAGATCCTTGGATGATGCCAGACCCAGGGATTGTAACTATCTTCAAATAGTTTCAAAAAATGTTCAATATGTGAAAAAAAAATTATTCTAAGCTAGTTTGGTCCAGTTATAGATAACCATTAACAAATTGATTGAATTTGCAATATACTGCTCAGTGAAAAAAGTTCTTATCTATATGAACTAAAATATGCTGTAGCATCAACTTTCAATAATGTACTTTTAAATTTGTATATACTTATATTTTACAAAACATACTATATGCTAATATCTTATTGTGATAATATGGATGCCGGTAATTCAGGATAAAGTGAATAAAGGCACTGGTTTGGGACTAGAAGTTCCTGATTTATATATACACTGTCTTCAGATGACATATTTTCCAATAATTCTGTATTTTAATTATATTCTAGATTTAAATACACTTTGTACATAGCTTATATTTGAAAAACACAGTGGCTATTTGCAGGGTCAACCTGCCTAATAATTCTAACACTATTTGCAGAGTCAACCTGCAATGTCATTATAGACAAATTTATAATATATTACCTTATTATTATTATATGTATATGTTGGTGACCAGTTAGGGTTAGGGACCTCTCAAAGTTCGGGACTTTTTGAGGTCCCTAACTGGTTGACCAGTCCCAAACTGATCACCAACATATATATATAATTATAATATTTAATATTATAAGTTCTAATTATTGCATTTTTCATATATATTATATATAATAGTATTTGAATTATTATTATATTTATATAATATAATTAATTATATAATATAATTAATTATATTTTTATATATTTTCATATTTAAATTTAGTAGTTTTCACTAGGTTTAGTAGGGTTGACCCTGCAAATAGTGTTATAATTATTCAGCGGGTTGACCCTGCAAATAGCCACTGGCACTGCATTTGAAAAATATAAAATATTTTAAATTGGCTATAAAATTTATGATAAATGAGTCTTTCTAATATTAGTCCTGGATTTTAGTGGCCATGGCAATATTATTGTAGTGCCCATGCATGCACATTTGGAATCGAGTTGGAATATTATGCCAACCTGGGGGCGGGGGCACGTCACAGGGTCACCGCGTCAAAGGGTCACCACGTCAAATGGTCACCAATTTTTTTTTTTTAATAATAAATAAAACTGGTTCTGATGTCCATCCGTCCAGGGGGACTAATTATTTGTCCATTTAATAATTATATTGATATAAATTTTTTATATAAACAAACGTTTGTATTAAAATTATTTTTTCGTTATGGATTTGGTGACCCTTTGACGTGGTGACCCTTTCACGTGTAACCCCTGTGGGCGACTGTGGCGTAATACTGCAACGAATTGGAGGTCTGGGGGCGAAGCCCCCAGTGGGGTTGTTAGGGGCGAAGCCCCTAAGTGGGGGGTCAGGGGGGCAGAGCCTTCGGAATATGTATTTGCGTATTTAAGTATATAAAAGGATATAAGAATGTATAAAAATCATAAAAAGTTACATGTAGAAACGTAATTATAGCGTCAAAAATTATATTATTTTGAATATATCGTCAACAACTTGCTTTACACGTATTAAAACAATTTATAATTTTTTTTATTTTTTATCCTAATTATCGTGACATAGTTGACATACTACTATTAATATTATTATTTAATTTAAAAAAATCCTTTGTTTAGAATTTACTGCGTAAGTTCGTGAAATAGTTCATATACTACTAATACTGTACATTATTTAATAAAATTCCATAAAATGTATATTTAAAAATAAATCCAAAAGATATTGTATAATTACCTATATAAATATACAGTGTAAATATTTTAATTATAATTTGTATAATAAAAATTCGGAATCATGCCCCATTTATTTGAATGTCAAACGTTAATATAATATAGAAAATATAAAACAGACAATTACTTATTATGAATAATAAATTACTAAGCTATGTATATATTCCTACATTAATTTTTATTCTATAAATAAAATAAATACATAAAAATATTCAGTGACAAATTGAAACATGTTCATATAACAATATGACATTTATATACATAATCAATTATAATTAAAATCACATAACTATATTTATTTACAATGAAAGTTGTAGGTATAAGAATAATAACTGATAACCAAATAGGTACGTATAGTAATTTAATTACTATCCTATAAAAATAACAATAAATTCTACAGACAAAATTAAATGCATAGAAGCGCACGACATGTCGTATATGTGCTACACAATAAACTAGATTAATGTACAAATTTAAGTAATATAAAACGCAACAAGTATAATAAAAATAAATGCTATACAAAAATTAAATGCTTAAATAACTGCATAGACTAACATGTACAGACTATATAATAATACAATAGACATTTTACGATAATGCTTAAACTGTCAATTAAATACTATTGAATTTAAAAACCATATAAATATGGAACTTATAACTAAATTTATTTAACGGAAGCCTGGCTGTCTTGGTGGGGTAACTCGAGCCAGATAAATCCCCAGCTTCAAACTAAATAGTGTAAAAGTATATATCTATAAGATAAATTAATAATTAAAATAAATTAATCGAAAATAGGCAGCCGACCCTGACCCAGCTTGTGCCTATTTAAGACTAAGCGGCCCTTTGGTGCCTATAGTACACCATGTACAAAAGTAGGTTTCGATAGTTTCGATGCTGCTGCTTCGATAGTATTCTTACATTGGCTAACATTGTATGGCATGTTCCAATCCAGTTTCACCCTCAAAACCAAGGTGTAATTGTGCTGACCTACCATGTGGTGCTGTGACGAGATGACACTGTAGGTAGACTCCTGAACCCCTACTAACCAACGCCACGTCCAAAGCAACACACCAAGGTTTGCCAATTGAGGAATAAAACGAATCTTGTACTCGATTAATTTTGATTTATCAAATTGACAAACTTGGGACTGCTGATTTTGAAGCGTCATGACAAAATGATCTTCATTAGCATGATAACGAAGTCGAGCAATTGTTGTACCCCGTGGGTTATAGGAACAAGAATAAGTCTGTGAATATGGGTAGTTTTATTGGAGAACATGTAAAGT